>PJEM01014335.1:0-20477 GCA_004023845.1 Helogale parvula
GTGGTGTGAGCCCCCCCAGCCGGGTGGAGGGTTCTCCATGCTGTGTGGTGTGAGCCCCCCCAGCCGGGTGGAGGGTTCTCCATGCTGTGTGATGTGAGCCCCCCTAGCCGGGCGGAGGGACTTCTCTGCTGTGTGGTGTGAGCACCCCCAGCTGGGTTGAGGGCCCTCCATGCTGTGTGGTGTGAGCCCCCCCAGCGGGTGGAGGGACTTCTCTGCTGTGTGGTGTGAGCACCCCCAGCGGGTGGGGGGACTTCTCTGATGTGTGGTGTGAGCCCCCCCAGCGGGTGGAGGGACTTCTCTGCTGTGTGGTGTGAGCCCCCCCAGCCAGGTGGAGGGCCCTCCATGCTGTGTGGCGTCCCAGGTGGCCCACGAAGGGTGGTGGCCGTGCTTGAGGAGCTGCTCTTGGTCACGGTTAGCGAGCGTTGTGTGCACACGGGGCAGGAACCTTCAGGTCAGAATATCTTCATCATAACCCACTGGAATTTTCTTCTTAATTTATGTTATTGTTTTATTAATTAGTTACTTATTTATGGAGCAAAAAGTAGGCTGTTTATTTTCCCTCACAGAAGGTTCACCCACATATGAACCTTCTCTTCGAGTCTTTTCTTCCCGGGGGTGGAGGCCGAGTTCAGAGGATCGCTGTCCTCAGGCGCCGTTTGTCCGTCCTGGGAGCAGGGACAGGGCTCCTGGCGAGGCGGCGGAGCCCCCAGCTGCCCGGCACCGGAGGGCCCTGCCTCAGCACCTGCTGTGCTCCTGCAGGGCCCCTGCCCCCCGCAGCAGCCAGGGAGCATCACCAGGATGGGCTCCCACCCCAGGCGGGGACAAGGAGGGGTCAGAGGCCGCGGTGAGACCCGATGGCAGCCGACACACCCGTGCAGCCCCCCACTCACGTGGAGCCGCTGCTGGTGGCCAGCTGCGTTAGTCCTGAGATGGCCCGGGCCGCGCTCGTGCCCTTGGCCCGGGGGTGGCCCGGCGGTTATTCTGTTCCCTGCCGACCTCCGACCTTGGACCCCTATTCTTCGCCAGCCCCTTCCCCGAGAGGCCTGCCCAGTTTCTAAAAGGTATAATTTTTGTTGTTTTGGCAGTCTTTAGAGGAAGAGTCCTTATGCCTCATGTGCTTTTGGACACACGTTTTACGCTTATTATCCTTGTGCTAAGATTCACCCTGTTGTGTTTTGTGTGCGACTACTGGTCGGTGCTGTGACCGCTTCCTGGCACCGGACACACGTCTGGAGGACGCTCGGGTCTCGCTGAAGCGGTCCCTGTGCTGACGCAGGAGCTGCCTGGGGGTCGAGCCGCTGGGCACCCCAACACCGCGCTCAGCCTCAGGGGCCACGGCCAGACCCTCTTCCGGTCACGTGGGTCCAGAGCACCTATTTTGCTCTTTGCTTAGAATTCTGTGTTTACCTTATGGCCTAAGGTTTTCTCTGACGTCACCAGATTTGCTCAGGGCCTCAGGCAGGAAGGGAAGAGCAGGCTTGGAGCCAACGGCTTCCCCCCCTTTGTCGCTCTGTTGCCTCATCCATTCTCTCCAGCCAGCAGCTCCCGCCTGCCGCCAGCTGCCTAGTGATCCAAAAATGTCACCACCTCGGTGACAGCGATGATGGATCTTCCCACTAGCATGACCATGAAGCCATTAATAAGAGATGCCGTGATTAGAGAAGTCACAGCTGCTGAGAGCGGCTGCTCGTGACCCCGCGTGAGAAGCAAAACCGAGAGCCACTGGAGAACAGGCAGAGAGTGTGTGCAGCCTGTGCACGGTGTGTGTGTGCATCTGTGCAATTAGTAGTGTCTGTGTGTACAGCCCTGTGCATTTGTGTGTGTGCAGCCTGCACATTTGTGTGTGCGTGTCTACGGATTTGTGTGTGTGCGCACATCTGTGCATTTGGGGGTGTGTGCGTGTCTGTGCGTGTGTGTGTGTGTGTGTGTGTACATGTCTGTGCATTTGGGGGTGCGTGGTGAGGCAGAGGCCTGGGACCCTGGGCAGTGGGCTCCACGCCCGCCCCAAGCAGGGAGACTGGTATGTGTGGTCCGTACAGTCCGTGTGTGAGGCGGGCACCCTTCTCTCCAAGAGGGACAGGGCAGCCCCGTGGCCATTCCTGGAAGGCACTTCTGGGTCCGGGTGACTTCTGGGCTGGTGTGGACTTGGGGGTCCTGCGTGCTCAGTGGTTGGAAGGTGGGGATGAGCACATTAGCAGCGTGAGCACAGCGCTGGAAGCATCCTGCCCTGCCCCCACCTCTGGAGTTACCCCCCACCCCACTGCGACCCCCAGGTACCCTCACAGGAATGGTTCCTCTGATACCCAGGCGTGGAGGCTCTTGGGGGGGCTGCGGAGAGGACCGTGGGCCCAGCACTCCTGTGCCCAGGGTGGTAAACGGGCCGCCGGCCTCTGGGGACTGGGTGCTTCGTCACCCTGTGCTTGACGTCCCGCTCTCTGAGCCACAGGCTTGTCTCCTCGTGTGCTAAGAGCTCAGTGGTTTGGGCTGCGGGGACACTGCCCTCGGGTCCATGAGGTCAGAGCCGGTCGGCGCTCTTGGGTGAGGACCAGGACACAGAGCCCCGCAGCAGCCTGACGCGGCCACCTCTGCATCAGGCCTCGGGAGGCACGGATGCGCAGAGGCCGCCGGTCCCGGCAGGGAGGACGTGAGAGGCAGGCGGGCTGTGGGGCTGCAGGGACGCCTTCCCCGTCGCGGTAAGGGAGGGCGGAGGACCCAGGGACCACTGTGCCCGGACACTCGCCTCCCAAGCCCACTCCCCTGGCCGCCGCCTCCGGCTGGCTCCACAGACCGAGCGGCCCCAGGTCTGCTGTTTGGACAAGTCCAGGGGATGCTGAGGCCACGGGCTATGGGGCCAGGGCCCCCACTCGAGGCGGCTGAGTCTCCGGTGGGGAGGAGCCTCCCCAAACACCATGGCCGCCCCTCGGGCTGGGGTCCTGAGGGGCCCTTGCTGCACCTGGGCCACGGTGTCATGTTCGTTGGTGCGTGCTCTGGGGCTCAGTGTTCTCCCAGCCCCTTTCCAACCATGCCCACCACGCCCGCCTGCGTAGGGCCCTGGGGGAGCTGCGGCTGCCGTCAGGAGACTTGGCGGCAGCCTCGGAGACAGCAGGCCTGGGTTCGGGTCCTGCTGCTGCCCTGAGTCGTGCAGCTGCAGCAGGTGAGGTGACCTGTGTCCACCTCGGCCTCCCTGAGCTACGGAAGGTCCGCCCGGCAACGCGCCGTCCTGGCCGGGCTCCCCGGAGGACCAGAGCCGGTAGGACGTACGTGTCTCTATCCCCCCTAGCGTAGAGAGGGGGTTCTTGTAAGGAACAGGAGGCCGAGAAGTCCACAGATGTGCGGACCCAGGAGGGCCGCCTGTGTGGCTGCAGCCTGAAGCCGAGGGTCCGAGAACCAGGAGAGCGGAGATTCCAGCCCCGGCCTGAGGGTGGGGAAAGGCCAATGTGTCAGCTCACAGTCGGGTGAGAGGTTTCCCCCTTATTCAGCCTTGTAGTTCTATTCGGGCCTTCGACTGATTGGATGAGGCCCACCTGCACGAGGCGGGCAGTCTGCTTTCCTCAGCCTACTTCTTCAAATGCTAATTTTACCTGGGAGCACCCACACAGACCGACCCAGGATAATGTTGGCAAACATCTGGGCCCCCGACGCCCATCAAGGTCACACAGTTTGGGTTTGGGGCAGAGAGCAAGGATTGGGCCGCAGGGTGTTACCCCGACCGAGTGTCTGTGAGCAGGGCTCCCCCATCCTGTGTGGGGCTGGGTCCTCGTCTCGTGTGTGTTTCCGGAAACCCCAGTGAGGAGCGGGCACGGGCTTTCCCTGGGCGCCCACCACCCACACTTGGCTCCGATCACGGGGAAGCCCCGACCCTGGAAGAGGCTGTTTCCTTCGCCAAGAGCTTTCTGTTTCCCAACAGTGGAGATCCCAGTGGGAATTCCTGGCAAACACAGATGGCGGAGTGGGTCCTCGGGCTCTGTTTTGACATTAATCAGATGCTGTCTCCTAATCCATATGTACGGTCCCATTTGCATGTGCTACCAGTGGGCGTCACCCACGGGGGTCCCCTTCTGCAGCCCTTACCGAGGCTGACACTTCGGACCCATTGGGCCAGGTGCCCACGTGGAAATGCCCGGCGCCGGTGGGGTGACGCCCCAGCCAGTCACCCTTCTCTGTTCTCTGTCCTCACCCTTCTCTGTTCATTTTGGTACTTAGGAGGTGAATGCTGCCTGTGACTTAGGCGATCAACTTACTCCTGTGTTTGATCTCTGTCTCCAGTGCAGCCAGTATGAAATTATACCATCACCTCTCCCTTCAGGAGGAAGGGCGGGCTGCGATGCTCGGTGCCCCCTTGTCAGGACGTCACCGTGTGGCCCGCAGCCTCTGTCCCCTGGGCTCTGGGCTGCTTGGGTCTCACCAGCCCCTCCATGTGCCATGAGCTCCTCCTGCATCCCACGTCTCCCAAGTCCCACGTCTCCATGTCTCACGATGCTAATCTATGCTTCCATCAGTGTACTGGGCGCTTGTGTGATCTGGGAGCCGCGCATGGCAGAAGTGTCCCCAACTTGCTCTCTGTGCAATCCTCACTTTGGCCCCAATATACACTCAGGCAGGGCCCGGCCCCAAGATGCACATTGATAAATACTTGCCGCATGAACAACCCAGTGAGTGAGCAGATGTGCTCACAGAGGCCGGACACTCCCCGGTCTCCCTCAGTCCCTGGAAGTGGGAAGCAAGGTGCTCTGGGGTCTCCAAGGACACCCCCATCCTCGTCAGTCACTGGGGTTCTCGGGGCCCAGCACACAGTGATGCTGTGGCTGAGTCATTTCAGCAACATGATCAGAGCCACGGCTGGATCTGGAAGGCTCCGTAAGCAGATTTCCTGGGCTCTCAGCCTCCTGTGGGGCCGCACAGAGCACTCTCCCCAGTGGTGAAAATGTAGGCATCCATGTGCACTGTCCGTCTCCCAGAGAAGTCCCTTTGAGACTCAGAGCCCAGGCGTTCTGTTGGGGCTGCTCATTTGGGGAGCCGCCCCTGCACCCCTGCACTCTGAAGTGTCAGGCCCTCAGAAGGAAATAGGTGTTTGCCGTAAATCACATCATTTGTGCGAACAGTCAAGGCCAGTCGATCAGCTCAGCCATCATGCAGGGAGCATCTCAAAAGCAAGGCTCCCGGATGCCGGTCAAGGGCTCACCTTGCGGGTGGCCACCCCTACCCACAGCAGCCTCGGCTCCTGCCGCAGAGGTGCTGGGGGTCTGCACTAGCACCAGGCCGGGAGGGGGGCAAAGAGCCCATGGGGCTATGAGACCAAAGTCACATCCACCAGGTGATCTCACACTCACCTGTCCTGTGTCTTCTGTGGCTTCAACCTGGATGAGCTCATGGGCTGGCTGTGAGGACAGTCAGGAAGTTGGGCCTCTGATCGGAACAAGGAGGGCTCGGGAGCACCTTGTCCCCTGGAGGAGATGGGACTGGGGGGCAGATGGCGCTTGGGAAGCCTGGAATCCTGAAGCAGAACCATGCCTCTGCGTGCGTGCATGCTTGTGCGCGTGTGTGCACATGGGTGTGGGAGCAGAGTGTTGCAGTCACGGACGAGGGCAGAAAGTCGCCCCCTCTGGACATGCACGGAGAGCGTCAGCACAGCCGGGCAGTACTGGCTCTGGGGCCACACACAGCCCGATGCCACTGTCCTGTTCCTCCAGGCTGGGGGATGACTTTTTAGCACTCTGCGTGTCATTTTCGGGAAGATTTCTTCTGTGTTTGCCTGTGTGAGGGTCATGCACAGGCAGCTACCGTCCAGGGCGCTCAGAGAAGCAGTGCCGCGGGGGCGGGGCGCTGGCGGGCAGGTGGTCAGGGCCCCTGGCTCTGCTCAGCCTGGGGGTGCGACCTGGGGGACCCTGTCTTCTCTCAGAACTCCACTGTTCTGTCTGCCAGACGACGGGGCTGGACCGGCCTGCCGTTTCATCTCTGACATCCTAGAAATAGATGATTCGAGGAGAACCTGAGAAATGCATCTGATTAACAGTACAAAGAACAATATGTCATTTCCACTGTCCAGACATTCCCGCTGTAACGCGGGTCACCTGGGCAGGAAGCGTGTGTGATTCCACCGGCTTCCTTTGCTTTTTGCATAGGGGGGAGGGGTCTTCCTCCCAGAAGGTGAGAAGCCCCAAACCCACAGAACCCTCCATAGCCTCTCCTAGTCTGGGAACGTGTGGGCCCAGGGGTCCCCCCATGTCCACACCCCTCACCGCCTCTTGCCTCATTGATGCCGGCCCCGCCCCTCGGCTGATGGGGGGCCCACGCTCCTTGTGCAGAGAGGAGGAGAACGTAAACACGGAAACGGTAATACGGGAGAAATGGTACCTAACAGAGGCCCGCTCTCTAAGTGATGAGAAGAAATGGAAATTGGGAAGAAACGTGGGCAGCTGCCCGGGGCATTTGAAGGCAGGGCCGGGCCGCGTCTGCGCGCGGCTCTGGGGCGCCCGGCGCAGCTCTGCGGCTCTCGGGGACACATCTTCCGCGCCAGCGGCGGCGCCGGCCTGGGGCTGGAGCCTCGGCGATCCCACCACCCGCGCCGAGCCTGGGGCCTCTCTCCACGCCTTCCCCACTGCCGGCGTCACCTCACACGTGCCGGGATGCTGACGCGGGATTACAGCTTGTGTTTTCCTCTTTCCCAGGGAGGAGACAGCGCGCTGACGAAGCTCGAAGCTCTTGTGAAGCCTGGATTCCGCTCCCGCCGCGCGGTCTGGCCCGCAGCCCAGGAGCGTCCTCAGCGCGAAACCGCCCGACTCCCGGACCGGAAGTGGCTCTTCCATCGACCCCGCCCCCTCGCTGGCCAAAGGTTGTCACTCTCAGTGCTGAATTTGCAAGGGGTGTGTGTGTGTGCGTGCGAATGCGTGTGCGTGAGTCTCTGTGTGTGCACACGTGCATGCTCCACCAGGAGACAAGATTTGGGCTTTTTTGAGGCCCCTGGAGGTTGGGAGGTGACACCTGCAGCCAGGTGAGAATGTAGCAAACACCGCATAAAAGAGAAGCAAACTGTGTTTCCAAGGAGCTGAAGGCAGGGGCGACCGTGCTGTCTGCAAGTGTCAGGTTCATTTCATGTTTGCGTCAGGAGACACGTCCAAGTCGGGTGCAGGTGACTGGCCCCAGGCAGGCTTGAGTCCCTGGGTTGAAATCGGGAGGAGGTTTACAGGATCCGACAGATGCGCTTTTCTCTAGTGGGTGAGGGGTTTCTGCTGGGCAATGCACTCTTTCACTGTTAACCCAGACCTGTCCGGAAGGACCCATCCTTTCTGTTGTCTTAAGCCCACAGTCACCCTGGACAAGATACAGGGTGAGTTTACCGCTTCTCTGGCTGGGCCTGATGTTGGGGTTTGTAGATCGAGTCTGAAGTCTCGCTTTATCCTCCATGAGTAGGATCCTCCACTCCCATGGCCGCATCCCCGCGATACATTTGTTGTGCTCAGAACCAAATGGCAAGCGACAGTCTTGAGCGAATAAGAGCCACTGTGGGGCTATGGATGGGCCCCCAGAGGGTGGCTGGGTGAGGGGGGGGTGCAGGCGTCAAGAAACTCTGCAGCAGCGGCAAGTGCTGGGGGTGCCGCCTCTGGTGCGCCCCCCGCCCCGGGCGTGGCCTGCCCAGGGGGCGCAGAGCGCGGCTGGCCCTTCAGGACGTAGCGCTGAGTACGTGCAGCCAACCTCGCGTCGCCTGTGTGTGCTTGGATCCGTGCCACCGTGTGCCCGGAGCACGTCCTACACCCTCCGCACACACGGCAGGCGCTCCTAACCACAGCTTCGTGGTTGACGGAGGGCAAACTGTGCCGGCCAGAGAAGCGTGGAGATGTGTGCGATGCTTATGAAGTCGTGTGTGTGTATAAGTGCGTGTGCAAATGGCTCCTGAATGTTTTAAGTAACACTTCGTGAGCCAAGGGGCGCTGGTGTCCTTGCCGTGCTCCTGGAGTCCCCGGTCAGTCACAATGTCAGTTCTTCTCGTTAGACATCATTTTTTTCATTCATGTATCCCGGGCGCCTTCTTTTCATCCGATGATGAAATCGAGCATTTGAGGACTGAGGTTTTGGGAACCAACAAAAAAAAAAAAGGAAGGAAAAAGGTGACTACGAGCCTTTGCCCCTGATTCCTGCTAGTCCAGTGAGCATCTGAGGAATTCAAGCCTTTTAAAATAGTGTGCTTTCTCTAAATCCTAGAGGATACCTTTTATGCTAAACCAGCGGGCTGGACTGAATTTGCTGAGCGTGTCTGTGCCCTGTGGTTGCAAACGCCCCCGAGCAGGGGAGGTCCGCGGTGACTGCCGCGCCCTCGTGGAACAAGAGGAGGGGCCGGAAGTTGCCAGAAATGCTTATGGTGCAACCAAGACACGGACGTGCCGACAGCGTGACAGTCACCCGCACAGCCGCACTGCGCACGCGGCACGCAGAGCCGCCGGGTGTTTTCGTTTGTCTAAACTAGAGATTCAGGTGAACCGCAGCTCCCGGCTGACGCGGACGTGGGTGCGTGCCTCGTTTCCACAGTCGAGAGCCCTGCTGCCGAAGGACTGTGCTCTCCCTCGGAGCGCGCTGCCCCTGCAGAACCTGTAGCCTTCAGGACCCCCCGCGTGCCTTACACGACCGTGAACCCCACACCGGATGCCAGGGGGGAGGGCGTGCCAGCAGTCCACAGTTACCATCACCCCATCACTGAAACCTTAAGGTGGATTGTGTGTTTTAACACAGTAATGGATTTATATTTAGGCTCAGGAAAATCAAGCTGTAAATATATGTATCAAATCATATATTTGTTTACCGTATTTTGAAAAGCTTTATTGTAAATTTACGCAAACACGAATTATGACGTGTTTTTTCCGGCGACTCGCCAGCCGGTGTCTGTGCCCCGGAGCAGCTCCTTACCACATTCTAAACACGGCGTTCTGTTCAGTGCTAAACAGTATTCACAGTCTCAACTAGGTTCGTATGGTGGTCAAGTACAAAATTTTACACATATTTTTGTATTGTGATTCCTATGATATATACCAGAGACTTTTTACTCATTTGTAAATTATTGTACAGTTTTAATAAAAAATGTTTTAAATCTTAGAATATCAAAGTCACCCTCTTCCCACGGCATTAAAGTTTGGGCACATTGGCGATGCTAGCCACTCCTGTGTCCCGTGTCTGTTCTCTGAAGGCGGTGCCGCGTTCCACACCAGGAAGGGAGCCTGGTCCTCCTGCCCAGGGGGAGGGAGCGGGCGCCTCACCTGCAGCCTCGCCCTACCTCGAGGAGAATCACCTGGAAGGCAGGCTCTGAAATCAGAGGTGCTGGGCGGCACCTCCTCCTGCCGCTGCTTACCAGGTGAGAACCAGCAGAGAAAACGCAAAAAGCTTAGGAAAGTTAAGATAACTTTTGAGAATGAATAAGAACACTTGGAACCGACAGCTTCACACAGGTTGGTGGAGGCTGTTTTATTGATCCCCCTGGGGGAGTGTGGAAGCCTGAGAGGCAGCGGGGGCGGGGCAGTGGCTGATCCGGCTCTGCGGAAGTGCTCCTGCCACACCAGGATGGGTGTCCTCCAGGGGACTCTCAAGTCCAAACCTACATTTGGAAGTGCCGGTGCATTAACAAAGGCTGGAATGTCTTTTCCTGAAAAGTCACTCTCAGCAGGGCTTGACAGACTGACAGCATCGTCCCCTGACCCTCGCTCGGCGGGCTGAGTCCCTCAGCCTTGTCTCACGCGAAAGCCTTGAACTGGGCTTTAAGGGCGGTCAGGAGCAGCTCTCCTGGGCGCATCCCTCTCCCCTCTTCCCTTCCCCGCCGACCCTCCCCACTTGCCAAACGTTTCAGAGTCAGAGCCTCCTGGCCGCCGTGGGATCTGCCACGGGGCCGGGAAATGCGGCTGGAACGAGTTCCGACGGGCGGTGATGTCTTCAGTGCCTGCTCCTCTGGTTGGGCGGGAGGTGCGCACCCTGGCTTCGCCCAGATGGTACGCGCGCCCTCGGGCTGGCTCGGCGCGTTCAGCACTCTCTGCGCGGACAGCGCCAGCCCTGCGCGGCGCAGGGTCTACGTGGGGGGTGGGGGGGTGGGCGGGGAGAGCCCGGCCGGGTCACAGGCGCGCACACCCGCCGCTGGAGGCTCGGGGACCCGCGGCCCCTCGCCCGCTCCTTTTATGGCCGCAAGCCGGCCGCAGGAGCCCGCGGAGCCTCTGCGCGCGTGCCTGGGGACACTGGGCGCAGGCAGCCCGCGGGCCCGGCCCAAGCTCGGCGGCGTTTTCCGCTGCGTGGAGGACGCCTTTGAGAACAAGACGCTGCAGCTGGACGCGTCGGGCGGTGGCCGTCGGAGCCCTTGGGCTGGAGAGCCTCCCAGCGGGCCACGTGAGGAGCCAGAGGGACCCCGTGAGCCAGGCCGAGATGGCCCGGAGGCCGCGGCAAGTCCAGGAGAGCCACCTGGCTTGTCCCAGGGCCGCAGCCCAGAGCAGGTAGTAGCCGCAGGGTGGGCCACTGGGGCCTGGGCCGGGGCTGGTGCTCTTCCCAAGCCCCAGCCTCTCCGAGGGGGCGTGAGGGCTCAGGGAGGGGCCTCCCTCTCCCTGCCTGGCCGAGTCTGCCCCCCCCGGAATTCGCTGTCCTGAACCCGTGCACTTGGGGCCTCTTCTGCCTTGGTTCTGGTTCTCTGGTTCGTCAGGGGCTCTGGGTAGCGCTCTTTCTCTTTATGTCTCAGTCTCGCTGTCCCTTTCTATCTCTGTGTCTCCTTAACTTGTCCCCTTCCTCCTGTCCCCAAGTGTCAACGCAGCCAGCCCTGGAGCAGCCTTGCGGGAGGTGTGTCCATTGCCAGGTCCCAGAGCCAGTACACGGCTCTGGGTCCCGATCCTGGCCTGGGCCACGGGATGCGGAGGGTCAGGCTTTGGCCACAGGCATCTTCCCGGAGGGAGTCTGGCTCCCGCAGCGCCTGGGCTTGAAGTTGAGATTAGGTTCAATCCCTATGGCCTTGGGTGCTTCGGTCACCAGGGAGCAGGCGGCGGTCCCTGGCTGGGCAGGGCGAGGGCGGGGCCTGGCAGGACTTTGCCGGACCGCTTCACCCGCTTTCCTGGGGTGCAAACTCCGCACACACAGCGGCCAGGACTTGTCGCAGCCCTCGCCCTCTCCCCACGCAGCGTGCGTCCGCGGATCCGCGCCGGGCCCGGGGCGCAGGGGTCCCGCCTGTGGCCTCTTCTGGGGCCGGGGGCCTGGCTAGCGGGTGGGTACTGAGCACGGCTGGGGCGGAGCTTGAATGCAAAGGAGCAGCTGCGGGCCGGGGGCGGGGCGGGCCCGGGGGCGGGGCTCGGCGCGGGAGCCGCGCGGCCCGGCGTGCTCGCACTCGGAAGCCCGGCGCCCCCACGTACAGGCCCGGGCTCTGCGCGCCCCCGCCCGGGACCCCCAGGCCCGCTCAGCTTGAGCTAGGCCGCGCCGGCGGAGCGTGGGGGCCGCGCGGGCCGGAGGAGCAGGATGTCCTTTCAGGGCAAGAAGAGCATCCCTCGGATCACGGTGAGCCCCGCTCCGGGCCCTCCTTCACCCCACGCCCCCTGCCCGCCTCCCCGGCGGACCGTCCCGGCTCCGCGCCCAGCTCTCTGCGCTCCGAGTCTAGCCTGCGCCGGTCGGTGCCCCTGCCCGGCGCTGGTCCTTCCCGCGCCGCCGGCGGTCGGGGCTCCCTCGAGCGCCGCTCGGGACCCCTTTCCCGAGCCGGACGCACAGGTCCCGGGCCCTGCCGGCTTCCCGGGACCGCCTCTGCGCCCGGGGAGGGCTCGGGGGCCGGGGGAGGCCTGCTCCCCAAAGCGCGGAGGTGCCTCCCTCCCCGCGGTGGCCGGGCGTGAGGCGGGGGAACTCGGGCTCGGCGTCCGCCCGGGACACGGCCTTTTGTTGGCACCGCCGGCCGGGCCTCGGTTCTGTTCCCCGCGCGGCGCGGCTGGCCTGGCTCCGGACCGCGCCTCCGCGCGCGGGGAGCTCTTTGTCCGAGACAAAGCGCCTCGGCCCCCCGCGCGGCTCAGCCTGGAGCCCCTGGAGGCCCGAACCCCTCCACTGAGCCGGGGTTCGGAGACCCCAGGGGAGGAGAGCGCTCACTAGTCGCCACTGAGCTGACACCCTGGCAGCCCCAGTCCTCGGGAGGGGAGACCCCCCCAACAATCACAAGCAGGGGTGCGGGAGGTCAGACCGTCCGCTCCGCGCTGCCAGGAAACAAAGCCGCCCCTTCCAGGCGGCCGGCCGGTAGCCGGCGGAGGGAGGGGGAGGGAGGGGGAGGGAGGCGGCCGGGCGCCAGCTGGACGGTGGCAGGGGGCGCCCGCGGGGCTGAGACCCGCTGGAGCTGATCTCAGCGGGAGGGCCCCGAGGGACTCTCCCAGAGGGAGGAGCCCTGTCCTTCCCGGACTGGAGGGGGTCTTGCCTGTGACTGGCTCGGGGTCCAGGCTGATTCGGGAAATCTGCAGGTGGCTGGCCCCGGTTTGGGGTTTGGGGAGGAGGTCGGACCAAGGTGGCTTGTGGGGAACTTGCACCCTCATCCTGAGGCCTCATCCCAGCTGCATTTTCCTTCTTGGTTCCAAACCCAGGAAGGTTCCCAAAGTCTGAGTTCAGGAGCGGGGGACACGAAGACCACAGGTTTGCCTGACGGGGGTTGGGGGGGACCCACACACCACAGGTCTCTTCTGCCCAAAGTCTTCCTCTTCCTAGCCAGGGTCTCTTTGGGCCTACTTGAGAATGTTTGGTCCATTCGAGGCCGCACTTGGCCTGTGGCCTAGTTCACCAGCTGATGGGGTGGTGGTTTTTTTTTACTGACCAATAAAATCCTGAGCAGTCAGTCCAAAGGGATGAGGGTGAGTGGAGGATGGCGTAGCAGGAAGGGGTCCTTGCCACTCCCCCTGCACAGCCTAGCTCCTGTGGGGTCGGTCATGGACAGTCACAGAGCTTGGGGGAGAGTGGCCAGACCTCGCTTTGAGGCACACTCGCTCCTGCCGGGTCAGGTCAGGGGGCGTGTTGAGGCTCAAACACCGCAACACAGGGAAAGGTCTGCCGCCCACAGCCCTCTGCATCTCTGCTCATTTCCATGTTTCTCCCCGCTGTTCTCCGAGGCCGTGCAAAGTTCTGTGCGTGACACCCCACTTCTGCCCCGCTTTGCACCTTCCCCACCTTTTGGTGGGGTTCTTAGAAGTGGGTTGGTGGCCGCTGAGCACCGATCAGCCCCCACCGAGGGCCACAGCCATGCCCTGTGCAGATGACCCTCGACAGCTGGCCTGGCCGGCTGGTGCTTTGTTCACCCACGTGGGGCACCTCCAGGCAGCTCCACGGCCGTGCCACCCTGACGTCTTCTTGGCCCGTCACCCCCAGGCCTCTGCATCAGCAGCCCCTGCCCGCCCGACTCCCAACCTCTCCGGACCCCATCTCTTCTCAGCCCCTCGTCTCCCTGGACAACCTCAGAAAGCACCAGGCACCGCCCCGCTTCCGCCTTCTGCGGTCCATCAGACCGTGCTCAGCCCCTGCCTCAGCCCCCTGTGGGGCCCACTGACGCCCCAGCCCAGCCCCCGCCTCAGGCACCGCCTCAGGCCCCTGCCTCAGCCCCCCGCGGGGCCCGCTGACGCCCCAGCCCAGCACGGCCCACTTAGCTGGGCTCTTAGCCCTTCACCCTCTTGGAAGGTTCTGGCCCGGCCTGTTTCCTCTTCCGTATCCACTCAAGCTGGTTCCTGCCTCAAGGCCTCTGCACGGGCTGCTCCCTGGCCTGGACCACCGCCCCGGCTGCTTACATCCCACACCAGCCCCTCCGACGGGCCCTCCTCTGATCCTGGAGCAGCCCTGCCTCCCCGCCCGTCACCCTGTCACGTCACCCTCTTGTGCTCTCAGTGTGTCACAGTCTGCGATGGCCTATTGTATGATTTCTCATCCTTGTCCGTCCGCCTGCACTGGGATGCAGCCCCCCTCCCCCGCCCAGAGGTAAAGGCCCGGCCTGCTGGGACGCTGCTCTAACCCCCCACATTCAGCCCCACCGTGGGCCACACGATCCGAACCTGGTGTGCACTGAGGCCGGGCCGGGGGCGGGGGCCCACCTTCCAGGCCAGCGTGAGGCTCTTCGCTCAGCCTGTGCTGCCTACAGCGGGCGACAGGTGTTCAGATGTGACCGAGTCAGTGCTGCGCTTTCACTCACAGGGGCGCCTGTTGTCCCCAGGCCTGCGGCAAGGCCAGACCGCCTGCCCTGCAGGGGTGGGGCCTGCCCGGGGCCTCTGGGCCCAGCCGTGAGCCGCAGCCGCCTCCCGCCCCTCCGCCCCATCCGTGGGGGTGGACGACCGAGCAGGCTTCCTCGTCCGTCTCCACGTGTACACGTTGTGTCCGAGTGTTTCACCCTAATTCCAGAGTAAGGAGTTGTGGGCAAGACGTTGAGGAGCTCAGTTTGGAGAAAACCTGTGTGTCTTCTGTTTGTGTCCAACAGAGCGACCGCCTTTTGATCAGAGGTGGGAAGATCGTGAATGACGACCAGTCCTTCTACGCCGACTTGTACGTGGAGGACGGCCTGATAAAGTACGCGTCCGCCGCAGACCTGGTCACGGCCACGCGCGCACTGAGCGCACACGGTCCACGCCGTTGCTTTTGGGTGAAATCCACCTAAACGTTTTTTTTTCCTTTTCCAAAACCCCATTCCCTGGAAACAGCCCCAGCCCAGGCCTTTACGGCAGCAGAACCGTGCCCATCTGTGGCGAGGTCTTGGGAAGCAGGGCAGCGGCTCACATGGCGTGTGTCTGTCACAGCGGCTCACACGGCATGTGGCTGTCCCAGCTGTAGGGTGATCGGGGTTCACAGTAGGGGCTTCGTAAGCACTTACTGACCACACTCTTCACGCCTCTGCGTCATTTGTCAGTGGCTCCAGCCACTGGTCCGTAGAGCAGCATGGGGCACCAAGGTGGATACCACAGGGCAGTGCCCAGGGTGGACCTTCCGTGTGGCACCCTCGAGCCACTGCCTGGCATTTCGTGCTCTCTGGAGGCCTCTGGACCTGTGACGTCTCAGCCCATGTCCCCCCTTTTCCCCAGGAGCCTGAACATGTTTCCTGGCTCCACTGCTCACGTTCTTCTGGCCTCTTTCTAACCAGTGAAATCTCTGCTGTTCTCAGACAAATTGGAGAAAACCTCATTGTCCCTGGAGGCATCAAAACCATCGATGCCCATGGCCTGATGGTCCTGCCAGGCGGCGTGGACGTGCACACGAGGCTGCAGATGCCTGTCCTGGGCATGACTCCGGCTGATGACTTCTGCCAGGGGACCAAGGCCGCTCTCGCGGGAGGGACCACCATGATACGTGAGTGTCTCCTGCATGCAGAGCGTCCATGCCTGGCTCTGCCAGCCGGCTTCCGGGTTGCGGGGAGAGCCTGGCAGTGGAGTGGTGCTCTGGTCTGTGTCCCTTTATTACCTTTCAGTCTCAAAACCCTTTCCTGTGCTTCCATTACCCGCATTCGCACTGTGAGTCATCTTGCCTTGGCCGGCTCTGGCATGCTCCTGGCATTTCCATGGGAGCAAGTGGATGTGTGCCCAGGAATTTCTCATTTCCTGGGAAGCTGGCAGCCAGCCAAGGACTGGGTTTTCCAAATCGAAATGCCTTGCACGAGGGGAGGGGCCATGCCACCCGAGGCAGACACGCCTGCTCCTGGCCTCGCACTCTGAAGCTTGCTTTGCACGAAGTTCCTGCCCATGTCAAGACGGAGGCTGTGTTTCCAGGGAAAAACTGAAAGGAATACTTACTGTTATCTGATCAGTAGCCCCCAGAGCGGTCCCTTCTGTAACTCGCGAGCCCTGGGAGCGCGGCAGACACGCCCTGCCTAAAGCTCGCCAGCTGGACTCGCCTGCTGAGGTGAGCCTGACCGGGGCAAGCTCAGAGCCAGGACGAGACCCCAGCCCCTCGTCTCGTGGCCTTGAACACCACCAGCTTGGCAGTGCCAAGCGCAGGCAGCCCTGCCGTGGTTAAGGCCTGGTCTAATGCACCTGGCTGACCCCTGGCTCCACCATGTTCTCGCTGTTTGCCTTCAGGTAACTAGCCAGCTTCTAGAAGCCACGCTTTGCTAACCCGTGAGGTGGAGGGGGGGGACCCTCTTGAGGAGGCTGTGGGCACTGGGGGCATCAGTGCAGAGTTGCACACAGTGGTGCTGTCCCCACTGCCACCAGGAAGCCGCCTGAGGGCTCGGGGCTACTTCACAAGTGATGTCTGATGTTTACCTACTGCCGAAATCACGGTTTATTCAACCATGGAGGAAGAAAAAGCCAGCAGTGGTCTGTTTTTTAGTTTTGCTGAGGTGACTGGCCATTTTAGGTCACTGTTCATGCTCGTCACTGGTGGTCCCAGCCAGCCGGGACATCCGTGGTTGTCACCCGCTTGTGCCGGTGCCCAGGTGTCAGGCTGTGAGGTGTCCCTGTGAGGACAGACACATGCTGCGGCTCAAAGCTGGCCTCTGGCCAGCCGTCTCCCCCAGGCTGGAGCCGTGCAGGCACCACAGGGCGGGTAGCACCCTCTCCCCCAGGGTCCTGGACATGAGATCTGACCTGTAGGAAATAGGGAGACCCACGCAGGGGGACCCACTCGTGTTGGAGGAAGGCGCAGCGTTTGCCAGTACCTTGGGTGGGTGTGCTGTCTCGTTGGTCACCCCTACTCTGAGCTCTTTCGGTGCACCCAGGGGAGACCACGAGCAGTGTTTGAACCGTGGACCTGAGGTTGGTGAGGGGAGAGTGATAGTCAGGGGCCAAGTGCTCTCCTGGTTTCCCCAGGGGTGGGGTGGTGCTGTGGAAGGTGTGTGTGGTCAGTGAGGCGCCTGTAAGGGAAAGCAGCCCCGTGCCGCTGTTCCGGGCAGGCTGGCCAGCTCCAGCACCACGGACAGCGCCACCGCCTGCGCCTGCGCCCTGCTCTGGCCCTCCAGGTGCGCCCCATGCGGGTAGACACCTGGGCTGGAGGTTAAGGCCACCGGTGCTCCTTGGGGTGAACATGTCCATCGGGGAGTGGGGTGGCTTGAGTCTGGCCTTTCTGCTCAGAGAAGGGCTGAGGGACACGAGGCAGAAGGTGCCTCTTTGGACAGAACCGATGAGCAACTTCCTTGTAGCATCAGCCCCATGGAAGTGGCCCGTGGCCTCTCCATGGCTTCTTCAAATCCATTTCCTGATCTCTTGGGAACATGAAACAGTCTCCCTTGGAGGCCAAGGTGGTTCCCAGTGGGGGCTTGGCTGACCGCACTGCCCCCCTCCACAGTGGACCACGTGTTCCCCGACCCAGGCGTGAGCCTGCTGGCGGCCTACGAGCAGTGGCGGGAGCGCGCAGACAGCGGGGCGTGCTGTGACTACTCCCTGCACGTGGACGTGCCCCGCTGGCACGAGAGCATCAGGGAGGAGCTGGAGGCCCTGGTCAAGGACAAAGGTAAGGGCACGTCCAGAGGCCAGCTGGGGGGTGGGTAGGCAAGGGGTCTGCGCTTCCCTGGTCTTGGCCAAAAAGGGCCCCTACCCCCAGCCCCTGGCGAGGCTGGACGCTGCATCCGTCTGACCCCAGGGTGGGGGTAGGAGTTGGGGGGAAGTTGGGCAGACTGGAAGGTTGGTTTCACTTCCAGAGGATCCAGAGCAGGAGGTCACTCTGCGTCTGAGGGGCAGGTCCTGTCGCTGTCTGTCCTCAGCTGCAGCCCAGGCCCCTGGATGAAGGACAAGAGTCACAGGTTTTTCTAGCGTCCTTTTAGGAAGGGAATGCCTTCCAACCTGCAGTTCCCTGTGTGGGAACAAGTCAGTCTGTTATCAAGGCTTCATTTCTTTTCATCAAAAGTCCTGAAGCCAAACACATCAGTGTTTCTTGGGGATTTAACACACATTAGCGAGGAGTGGGCCCGGGGGAGAGGAGGTCAGGGAGTGCAGAGGCCCCGGCGTCTCACCCCCTCCCGCTCGTCCTCCAGGCGTGAACTCCTTCCTGGTGTTCATGGCGTACAAGGACCGGTACCAGTGCACCGACGGCCAGGTGAGGGCAGGTGCCGGGGGGCGGGGGCGGTGGGCCGCTGGCAGGGCGCACACGACCCCACACGCCCGTGCATTCTCTTCCCAGATGTACGAGGTCTTCAGCATCATCCGGGACCTGGGCGCCCTGGCGCAGGTGCACGCAGAGAACGGGGACATCGTGGAAGAGGTGCCGGGAGGGACGCCCGCAGGATGGGGGGGGGAGCGAGGGGGGTCGTGGGGCTTCAGGCACTCACGTGGGACACTGTGTCCCACAAACCCCCAGGCAGGGAATAGTGGACACATTCTGGGAAGCAGGCTGCCCAGGTCAGAGGTCAAGCAAGCAGGAAGTTGGGGGGGCCTGGGGGCTTTTGTCCATAATACAGATTCCTCCATGACCGTCACACTTTTTAAATTTTTTTAAACATTTATTCATTTTTGAGACACACACACACACACACACACACACACACACACACACACGACTGTTACCGGAGGAGGGGCAGAGAGAGAGAGGGAGACACAGACTCTGAAACAAGCTCCAGGCTCTGAGCTGTCAGCACAGAGCCCAGTGCGGGGCTGGATCCCACGAGATCATGACCTGGGTCAAAGTTAGGGGCTCAGTCAAGTTGCCCAGGCGCCCCGATCATCACACTTTTTATCAGAAGTTTCCCAGAACTAAAATGTTGCTTTGGGGGGGGGACCGAGATGGACTTTCCTGGTGTCCTCTGCCCCCGTGGACTGAGTGAGGCCCCTCGGGGCACTGTCGCTCATGGTCACAGAGCACAGGTCCGGGCCCCATGCCTGTCCCTCTGCCGCAAGCCGTGGGGCCGGCGCCTGCAGCCTTGGCCACACTCGGTTTCCCCTCCGCTCGAGTGCCCATAGGTCAGATGCTGGGGTGCCTGAGAGGTTCGGGGGCTCCCTAGGGGGCAGCACACCTCCCTGGCATCCTGGACACACAGAAGGGCTTCCTGGCGGGTCGAAGCCTGCCCCATCCCCAGTTCAAAGGAAGGTGGTGACACCTGGGGAGGGACACGTGGGGTCCCAGGTCCTCATCCCCTGGCCCCACCGCCAGAGCGGCTGGTGCTGTGTGTGGCCTCTCTGGTCCAAGGCCAGGCCCGGCCGCACAGTTAGCAGAACGTCCTGGGGCTCAGTATAGAGGCAGGGGGTGGGGGTGGCGAGCATGCCCGGGAGCATGGCAGCGTCCTCGGGGAGGGTGCATTCTGTCCACCCTTGACCGCAGGGCCCCCCTCGGACTCCTGGATGGCCCCCTGCTGGCGGAACCCAGCGTGGCAGGTGGCGTGCCCTCTCCAAGCTGCGTCCTCATCTGTAATTTAGGGAGCTGGGGTCACTCCTCTCCAGACGCCCCGACTCCTCCTCCTGAGTTCTCTGTATTTGGTGATCCGGGGTGCCGAGGCCCAGGGCTAGTGTAGGGGAGGAGCTCACATGAGAGGCAGGGAGTCAGGGCTCATCTTGGGGGCAGGGTCCCCTGGGCTGCGTGCATCACACCCGGACTGGGGCTCTTTAAGGCTCTGGCCGTACCCGGGCTGGACTGTGATGTCCTGTCTGTCGTTTTAGGAGCAGAAGAGGTTGCTGGAGCTTGGCGTCACGGGCCCCGAGGGCCATGTGCTCAGCCGCCCCGAGGAGGTAGGAGTTGGCACACTGACAGCGGTCCCAGACGTGACTGTCTGAGCCCCACAGAGCCACTTCACGGAGCAGCCCTGACCCCGTGGCGGCCAGGGCTGTGATGCGCTGGTCCCCCTCTGGCTGCTGTCCCCCTATAACCACTGGTGGCCCTGAGGCCTTTACCAAAGGCCAGGAAGGCGGCGTGGTCTGGCTCTGGGAACTATGTGGGTCACCCCAGGTCCCGGGCCCTGGACCACCGGCAGGGGTCCTCAGCCACTCACGCTGGCTGCCCCCTCTGGGTCCCCCGGGGGTGGCGGTGGCCGTCCCCGGGCCACGCCCAGCCTGACGCCCCGCCCCCGGGCCACGCCCAGCCTGACGCCCCGCCCCCAGGTGGAGGCCGAGGCCGTGTACCGTGCCGTCACTATCGCCAAGCAGGCCAACTGTCCCCTGTATGTCACCAAGGTGATGAGCAAGGGTGCGGCCGACGTGGTCGCCCAAGCGAGGCGCAGGGGTGAGTGCCGGGCCCTGGGCCCCAGACACTGGTGGGGGCACCTCTCGGGGATCGGGGCTCACGTTCTCAGGATGGGGGACCCAGCTGGCTACACCGAGGGCAGGGCAGGCCTGACAGGGAAGTGGCGGCCACCCTGCCCGGCCTCTTGGTGGTGGGTCTCCAGGGCGGGGGGTGGCTCCAGGGGTGTGTCCTGCGGGAGACACGGGCGCCCCGCCCCCGTACAGGTGGGGCCCGGTCTCCTGTCTCGTCCAGACAGCAGCTGCTCACCAGGGGCGCTGAAGTGACAGAGCTGTGCGTGTGTGTCATGTGTGCACACGTGTGCTCCCTGCGTGTGCTGCGTGTGCATGCGTGTGGTGTGTGTGGCCCTGGTGTGTGCACACAGCGTACATATGTGCATG
>PJEM01014335.1:20577-35827 GCA_004023845.1 Helogale parvula
GGGACTGGCTCAGGCGAGCAGGGCCGGGCAACCTTGCCCATGTTTCCTGCCCTCAGCCTGGCCTATTCCCCTGCAGGCAGTGGGAGGGGGAGGGTGTGAAGGGGACCCCCCACGTGGGAAGGTCTGGGTGTCCCGGAAGCTGGAGATGAGCCGTCCAGGGTCCAGAAATTGAGCAGGGTGTCAGCAGCACAGCGCGACGGGCCCTGCCCTGCCCGGTTCTGGGGGGGCCCACAGGCTTCGGGGATGCCTCTCACGGGCCTCCCTGCAGGGGTGGTCGTGTTTGGGGAGCCCATCACCGCCAGCCTGGGCACTGACGGCTCACACTACTGGAGCAAGAACTGGGCGAAGGCCGCGGCCTTCGTCACATCGCCCCCCATCAACCCGGACCCCACCACCGCGGACCACCTCACCTCCCTGCTGTCCAGGTAAGGAGCCGCCCCGAGCGCGCAGTCTGCCAGCAGCTCCGGGCTTCCGCTCGAGCCCTGGGCCGGGGCCTCCCATGCAGAGAACCCGCGCTGATCCGTCCTGCCCTCCTGTCCCCACACTGAGACACCTGCTCTGCTCAGTGCTGCTTTCGGACCACCTCAGCCCCTGTGGGCTGTGCCAGCGGGGGAGGGGGGCAAAGCCGACTGGCCTGGGCTGGCTCAGGAAAATCCAGCCACGGGGGGCTCCTCTGACCCCACCTTTTCTCAGCGGGGACCTTCAGGTGACCGGCAGTGGCCACTGCACCTTCACCACCGCCCAAAAGGCCGTAGGCAAGGACAACTTCACGCTCATCCCCGAGGGCACCAATGGCATCGAGGAGCGGATGTCTGTGGTCTGGGAGAAGTGTGTGGTAAGTGCGGGCGGGGCCCTGTGCGGGGCGGGGCCTGTGGGGCGGGGCCGTATTTGGGGCGGGGCTGCTGCAGGGCGGAGTCGTGGGTGGTGCGGGGAGGGGCGGGGAAGGGCGTGTGGGGGCGGGCCATGGGCTGGCTGTGCGGTGGTCCTTCCTCCACCAGGTCCCTCAGGAAGGGAAGCCAGTGGCCCGTAAACACACCCAACGCCTGGAAGAGAAGCCAGGGTGTGTCGGGTCCTCAGCCCTGCCACCCAGGGCTCCCCAGACATTCCGTCCTGGTCCCCTTGGGGAAGATTCCCACGGCTGTGGGGCGGCCAGGTCCCCTGGAGAATGCATCTGAGAGAGCGGGTCACTGTTCCTGCTGGAATTATACTCAGTCTCCCCCAGATTTCCTCAGACGGCTTGCACCCCCACACTCCAGCCTTGAGCTCGTCCCCTGGCAGAGGCCCGGACCCCAGGCCCCTCTTGCCATCCTATTTCCGGAGGCCTCCTGGCCACCCTGGGGGGCTGTCATGTCCTTCAGGGGACATAGATGTCACCAAAACTTCGGCGGCGCCCTCTGCGTTCCTGGGAGCGCCGTTCTGACGCCGCTCGCTGCCTGGGGCAGGGGCCGCTGTGTCCGCAGAAAGGCGGCGAGATCAGACCCCCGGGAGCTGCTCGGACAAGCGCCCCCCGCCTCACCTTGGCCTTCTTGTTTCCCAGGCCTCGGGGAAGATGGACGAGAATGAGTTTGTCGCTGTGACCAGTACAAATGCAGCCAAAATCTTCAACATTTACCCGAGGAAGGGGCGTGTGGCTGTGGGCTCCGACGCTGACCTGGTTGTTTGGAACCCCAAGGCCACAAAAATCATCTCTTCCAAGAGCCACAACCTGGTGAGAGAAGCCGGGTCCCTAGGTCAGGGTCAGGATCAGGGCTGGGGGAGCCCCGGGACGTGCACCACACACCCCGCCTGGCGGGAGACTCAACCCCATTACAGGTTCATCCACATCCCCTTTGTCCCAAGGGGCACTATTCCGGGACTGTCGCAGCAGGGGGTGGCCGGGTCTGGCCCAGCCGAGGTGACTGGCTCTCCTCAGAGGCCCTAGAACGGGGCCCTTGGGCTCTGAGGAGGATGCCGGCAGCTCGCAGGGGGCTGAGGCCGGCCCTCCGCCCTGTCTCCCCAGAACGTGGAGTACAACATTTTCGAAGGCCTCGAGTGCCGAGGAGCCCCCAAGGTGGTCGTGAGTCAGGGCAGGGTCGTGATGGAGGACGGGAACATGTTCGTCACCCCTGGGGCCGGCCGTTTCATCCCTCGGAAGACGTTTCCTGACTTTGTCTACAAGAGGATAAAGGCGCGCAACCGGGTAAGGCCTGATCCGGGCGGGGGGGGTGGGCGCGGACTCCTCGGACCTGGTTCACCTCCAGGCGGTTCCACCTCCTGGTCAGCCTGGCCCGGCCGCCCTGAGTGGGATCAGGGCCTGCTTGGAGAGTCGGTTTTTAGCAGTGGTTTTATGCACTTTTGTTTATTTTTTAAATATGTTTATTTATTTTGCCGGGGGGGGGGCAGAGAGAGAGGGAGACAGACTCCCAAGCAGGCTCCAGGTTCTGAGCTGTCAGCACAGAGCCCGACATGAGGCTCGAACTCATGAACCAGGAGATCATGACCTGCGCCTAAACCAAAGAGTCAGATGCTCAACCGGCCGAGCCCCTCAAGTGCCCCTCCATGCAAACTTGTATTGTGCAAGTGGCCCCACAGAAGCCGGTCGTGGCCGCCTCCCGGGGCGGACCACCGAGGCCGCAGTGCACTGTGGAATCTTGGCGTGGGCACCTGTGCCTTCACAGACAGGCAGGGACGCGTCGGCTTTACAGCCGCTTTTATGAACCGGGAAGTCGTGAGTACTTTCCCTCATCTTTTCCTTCCTTCCTGCAACCCTGGGCCGAGCTGTGTCTGCCAGATGCTCAGGCGTCTGTCTGACCGGCCCCACACAGCACGCGTGGCTGGCTCGTGCACGCACACACGTGTACACAAAATTACTGCACACACAGGTTTGCTTCATCCAGCTTTCTAGAAAGATGTTGTCTGAACTCGGAGCAAGGAGGGCCAGCTTCCAGGGTGGGCTGGGCGCTGGGGCGATGGTCTCCAGGGGGAAGGGGAGTGGAGTCTGCTGTAACTCTTGAAGACGCTGCTGTCTCAGGGCCACGCAGCTGCGCCCCCAGGTGGGGCCTTGGGAACGCAGCCCAGGTGCAGAGCCCAGGCCGGAAGTCCAGAGGGGTGGGGGTCTGCTGGTGCAGACCCTGCCCCATGTGCCACCGACACAGGGAGAGGTGGCTCCGGGTCCCTCACCCTGGGTGCTGGAGGTGGGGTGCCGACTCAGACCCAAACCGTCGGGACTCAAAGCCCCATTCTTGCCCCTGCACCCCGTGGTGACCCCCCGACGCTGGCTACCATCCTGAGTCTAAGCGTGAACCCAAGGGAGGTGCCAGCAGGAAACACAAGCACACAGGAGGGTTTTGCTTCAGTCCACGGACTGTTGTCCATCGTGGGGGCTCCTGGGAAATGTCTCTGGCTTTGGGGCCATTTTCAGGGAGGACAGGACCCAGGGCTTCCTCGGGGCCGGGGTGGGGGCTCTGCTGGCGCCACAGAGGAAGGGGCCTAAGGAGTCAGAGGCTGTTGGCTCACCTTCCCCCAGAGGCCACGTCCTGAGGGCGGCCCTTGTCCGGGCATGTCCTCCGCCTCGGGAGGAGGGGCCGTGTGCACAGGTGTGAGCGGGGAGGGATGTGCGCACGGCACGTAGGGGGAGCAGCGAGGGGTGTGTGCAAGCGTGCAGGTGGTCACGGGGGGAACCCCTCCCCTGGCTGGGAGCCCTGGGGTTCCAGAGCCCGGCAGAGGGGCCCTCCTCATGCCCACCCCCTCGGCCCCACAGCTGGCGGAGATCCACGGCGCGCCCCGAGGCTTGTACGACGGGCCCGTCCACGAGGTGATGGTGCCGGCCAAGCCGGGGGGCGGCGCCCAGGCGCGTGCGTCCTGCCCGGGGAAGATCTCGGTGCCACCCGTGCGCAACCTGCACCAGTCGGGGTTCAGCCTGTCTGGTGAGTGGGGTGGGGGCTCCGCTGGAGCGTCCTGAGGGTCGGGAAGCCCCCGGGGGCGGTACCAGTGCCCAGCCAGTGCCCGGGTGAGCTCAGCGAGGCTGCATCAACCCACAACTGTCCCAGACGGGCAGTGTGGGAATGGGGGGCCAGCGGGGAGGCCCCTCCTGCCCCAGCGTTTGCCCCAGTGTGGCCCTGGTGACCCCACTTGAATCAGTCACGCTGCAGAGAGGACTGTCACTGAGCCCGGGGTGAGCATGTGCTGCCCGGGTGGGGTGCCGTGTGGGGTCCAGGACGCCCCTCCAGCCTGTGAGTTACATGGGAGGCACATGAGGAAGGGCTCTGTGAGCACAGGGGGACATGCGGGGACACCGCAGAGGGCTCCGGGGGCCCAGTGTGCAGGCTGGTCCTCGAGCCTCTGGTCGGGGTCCTGGCCATGCTGTGACAGATCCCTGCAGCTGCACTGGGCCCCGGTCCTCCCTCTTCCCACCCCTGATGTCCCCATCTGCCCTCTCAGGGGCGGCAGAGTCCCTTCTAGCCTCCTGGGCACACGGGGCCTGGGCAGATCCCCTTGGTAGGCCAGGGTCATCATAAAAGCTAGGGGCAGGCTTCTCCTATCGTGGGGCCAAGACCCACAGGTGGGACGAGCAAGACTGGCTGTCCATCCCCTCGCCATCGTCCCCTTCCCCTCCCCCTCCACTTCCTGCGCACCCGCAGCCTCAGCATGGGAGCGTCTGCCGGGTCGGCTCGTCCATGCGCCAGGCTGCCCATGCGTGGGTGCGCGGGGGCTCCGCAGCCGTGGGCCCGGTTACGGGTGCAGCCAGGGGTCCACGTCCCTGCCCTCAAGCCCACCCATTCTGCAGGGTCTCAGGCTGACGACCACATTGCCCGACGCACGGCTCAGAAGATCATGGCGCCCCCTGGCGGACGTTCCAACATCACGTCGCTGTCCTAGGTGTCCCGCGGGACCAGGCGAGTCTGCGCTGTCCCACCCACGGGGCAGCGGCTGGCGGGGCCGCTCACCTCACATAGCTCACCCTTTGTCAGACTTACCTGAAAGGAGCTTGGCCTCACCTTCCCCACCCCACCCCCCAAGAAACTACCCTTTTGGGGTCCCAGGTCCTGTACGAGGAGCCCGCACAAGGAAAGGGCTGAATTTGGGGGCTTCACTGTCAGGTTGAGGAGGCTGGACGTGGTGGCGGGATCAGCTCAGGTGGCCCTGAAGGACAGCTGGGTGCTTCCCGAAGGCAGGGCTGCCACCTGCCAGGGCCGCGGAAACCACCGGGCCTGCAGATGCGCGAACAGCGGCCCGGCCTCAAGGCGGGGCTTCGGCTCCCCTCCCGATATGAGTCACTGCCCCGCGGAGCCCCAGGCCTGCCCCCCCACCCCGTCCACCTTGGCGTGGCGGGGGGGGGGGGAGGGTGCCCGCGAGCTGCTGTGACGTCAGGGACCCGTCAGGAACTTGAGAAGGGCGGCCTCGTTGTACGTTGCCAAGGACCAAACTTCCGCTCTTGTAGTAGCCCAGTCGGGGATGTTAGGATCCTTTAGCTGAGATGCTCTCCTTTTACGACCGAGTGCGCGTTCCGGTAGTTGAGTAGTGCAGCACGCGCGCCGAGGACAGCCGTAGCCAGGAGCCTGCACGCCGCCCACGGCCCCAGCGGCCGCCTCTGCCCCGGCTGGCGGGGAGGGGGTCTATTAAAGGCGTCTGGGTTAGAAGCTGCTGGCGTGTGGAGCCCTGACTTCTCTGCCCCCGCACCACCTCCCCACCAGCGGTTCACACTCGGGGCGCTCGGGAACATTCCTGCTGGCTGCACGGCGGCGTCCCCCTCCCCTCCCCTCCTCCCCAGGGCAGCTCTGCTCGGCCTCTGGGCGGGGCAGGGCAGGCCTGGCTCTTCCTCTCAAGGAAGGGGGCCGGGGGAACCATGCCCGCACCCAGGCCCACAGCCAGATGCGCAGAGCAAGAGGGTTGGTCTGGGTGACCCCCACCCACATTCTGACCAGACCGAGAAGGTGGTGTGGCCCCGGCCTGAGGCCTGTGTCCCCCGCAGACGCACCCTGTGGGCCTTACCCGGGAAGACAGAGAGGCCCAGGGTTCTGACCCAGAAGGGGCTGCTAACCTGGCCTCAGTGGTTTCACAGAAATCGTGCCAGTCCTGTGCCCAGGTGCGGAATGTCCGCAGAAGAGTGTATCTGTCCTAAGTGTAGGGTGTTCTAGGTCACGGGGAAGATGAGCTGGACCGGTCAGGGACAGTCCCTCACACCCGGCACCTGTGCAGTGTCCATTCCTAGTGGTGACCAGGGAGTTTTCCCAGCTGCGCCCTCTGGGGGAACACAGCCCCTGCCTTGAATCTGGGGTTCCTGTGGGGCTGCCTTGGTCCAGGGCAGCCGGCGGGAGGTCTGACCCGGTGGCCCCCAGATTTGTTTGGTCAGCGCAGCCTCAGAGCTGGATTTCCAGGGCTCCTCTGGGGCCAACGTCCAGGCACAGGTGAGAGACAAGTGACTGAGGAGCCAGGTTACACCCACATCCATGCAGCCAGCACAGGAATCAGGTGTGCTAGCCCCGGGGGTTTCAAAGTGCACACTTAGATTCACAGATCTTTACAGGACCCAACCTCCTCCCCATTCCTGCCTCTGGCATCCCCAGATCTCCACCTAGCACTTTCTCTGGGGACTGGCACCACCCATAGGTGCCCTGCAGCTGCCCACCTCTGGACCCTGGCTTCCCGGTGGCTGACTCCTGTGGCCCCTGCGGGAGTAAATGGCGTTGTGTCTCTGACATGAACTCCCCCAGCCTTCAGCGAGTGGGGAGCCGCCTCATACCTCCTGCCCGGCTCAGCCTGCTCCTCCTCACACAACCTGCGGTTCTAGTTCTGATTCTGCACCGCCCCGGGCTTCTCTGCCCCTCACCCCATGGGCAGGTTCCGCCTCCGCCCCGCCCCCACAAGCAGGCTCCGCCCCCACCCACAGGCCCCGCCTCTGCCCCTACTGGCAGGCTCTGCCCCGCCCCACCTCACTGACAGGCTCCGCCCCCACCCGCAGACCCCGCCTCCTCCCGCCCCCACCCACAGACCTCTGCGCCGCCACTGCAGGCATACAACACGCATGACACTGGACACCGAGCAGCTCTTAGGTCGTGATGCTCAGAGGTGACAACTGTACAGAAACACAGCAGAAGTTGCCAGAACAGTGTGTCTATAAAAACACTCCTCACCTTCCTGTACGAGACTCAGTGGGCCCCTGGGAGCCAGTGCGCGGATGTCCGGCAACCAACAGCGGGGCCGGCACCGCGGGCTTATGTACAGCTGAGGCCGGTGGCACCAGAGCCTCTGCGACTTGCCAGTGGTGAGCCGGGGACCGCCAAGGGAGGCCACAGGCCTCCTGCCGCCATTGCACGTAACTGAGCCGCTGGGGCATCTCCCCCGCTCCCGGCGGCTGCCGTGTGCCACTGAGAGCCCGCGAGCAGGCTCGGCAGTCAGCCTGTCCCCGTGAAAACAAGGCCAGGGAGCAGCGAGGCCACCAGGCCCGGGTCTGTGCTGGGAGGGGCCACGCTCCTCGGTGGGGAATGTCCACGCTGGGCCGCCGCCG
Organism: Helogale parvula; assembly: GCA_004023845.1. Classification (NCBI taxonomy): domain Eukaryota; kingdom Metazoa; phylum Chordata; class Mammalia; order Carnivora; family Herpestidae; genus Helogale; species Helogale parvula. The sequence continues at coordinate 28,064 of PJEM01014335.1, forward strand.
CCGCCGCCCCGTCCTGTCCTCCTGGCAGACCTGGGTCTGCAGAGCAGCTGGAGCTAACTTTCGGCCAGGCGGGAGGGGCAGATGGGGCCGCACATGGACAGGGCCGGGCGCGTCCCCTCGCGGTCCTCCTCGGCCTCCCCGGCCTCGGCCCCGGGGGCCGGCGGGGACTCGCTCACGGGGTCCTGGCTCTTCTTCAGCCTGGGTGGGGAGACACAAGGAGGGGTTTTCTGCAGCCTCTCGGTCTGGCAGCCCCAGGACGCTTCTGGCCACCCACCCCCCAACCTCCACTTGGTCCTTCAGGGGCACGCTGGACAAAGTGGCCCTCCAGGCACCACAGGGAGCAGAGAACGGAGGCGGGGCGGGCCAGGGGACAGCCCAGCCCGGCAGCACCCTGCCTGACCACCGAGGCCTCAGCCTGCAGCAGCGGGCTGGGTGCACCAGAGCTGAGCTGCACACCCAGTTTGAGAGCAAATCCTGCTGGCCAGCAATTCTGGAACAAAGCGCTTCAAAGAGCTTGACGAGTGTTCAGGGTGGCAGCCAGTGCCCTAAACCAGTGCCCACACATCATCCTGGTCACTAGAGTGGAGAGTTGCCTCCTCCAGGAAGCCCTCCGTGCCGCATCTGGCCACCCCTCTCCTGGGCCTGCAGAGCTGGGCTTCCTCCCTCCACTGCTGCTGGTGTCTTAGCTACTCGCGACCTGTCGTGTCTTCCTGCTAACCAGCTGTGCCCTTTCTGTCCCATGGCCCTGGCACTCAGGAAAGTGTGTCGAGTGTGTGAGTGACGGGTATCAGTCCATATGACTCTGCAGGACTGCCGAGCCATCCCCCCGTCAGGCTGTCCACGGAGTCTCCCCAGGAGAGGCTGGCTGTTAGACCCCGGTTTGGAAGTGAAAGTTCCCAAGCACCTCTCCCTCCCACACAAGCCTGAGCAAGAAGGGGCTTCCCACCTTCTCTCCCTGGGAGGGTGGGGACAGGCTTCTGGGCCCCCTGATGCCCCATGGCTGCTGGGGCTCAGGATCTGTGTGGCCCAGAGAGCCTCCTCTCGGCCCCCTGCTGTCTGCCCCCCAGCACATGCACTCACTTTTCTCTGTTAAAAATCACAAAGTCTTGCTGGATCGCATCTAGGCAGTCCTGAAGGTAGTCATTCTCCTGTTAGTCAGAAAGAAACACCAATGAGTGTAGTAGATGCTGTAAGATTCCCTCCCCTCCCCTCAGATGGGTCCTGAGCATCCCTCCCAGCCCGTCTGTGCTGTGGCTGCACCTGTGGCTTTCTGTGGAGAAACTCTGCCCTCAGGCAAGAACATCTCCTGGTTGAGCCTCAGCCAGTGACCAAAGGGGGCCCAGTATGGAAGCCCAGCCGCTGCCGCGGGGCAGATGCCAACATGAAGGCAATGTCTGCAGGACAGAACTTGGCCAGAAACCATGCCTGGCTCCCTCCCCTCTGTGCGTCAAAGCCAAGGTCCTGGGAGAGAGCACTGGCCCCTGAAACCTGGGAGGGCCTGGGCACACACATGTGGCCACGATGGCCCCTTCCAGCCACCCCACTAGAGGACAGCAGCACCTGCCCCCGGCTCCCCCCCAACCCATTCGCCTCCCCCTGCCCTCAGCAGCAGGGCCCGCGTGGGACCTGCGGAGGCCAGAAGGGCACTGCCTGGTGCAGGAGGAGAGGCTGGGTGAGCACCCGGAGGACAGTGTGGGTGTGGGGCATCCTCCCCCAGCCAGGGGCGAACTCCCTGGCAAGAACCCTGGGAAGGGATCTAAGGTGCTGCAGGGCGGCTCCTGGAAACTTGGAAGGAAATGATGGCTCCCTGAAGATTCCAGAACAGCCCAAGACGAGTGCTGTCTCAGGAGGAGTGGACAGCAGACAGGGTGGACACACACTACATGGAAGATGCGAGCCCCCTCACAGGACCAGGCGGTCCTGGAGGGCCCAGGCTAAGGACTGAGCTGGCCAGGGGGCAGGGCACCAGGGAGCAGCTCAGTGTCGCCTGGTCTCTACGGGAAACACTGCTCTAGCACTGAGCCCCGTGGCGTCCCTGGTGACGGCGGTACGTCCGCCAGAGCGGCACAGGCCCGGACCTAACCCAGCCGGGCCCAGCCGCGTGCGAGCGAGCCCGGCACCAGGCAGCAAGGTGCAGCGGTGGCCAATAGATCACAGTGCTCCCAGGGTCAGAGCCACGGACAGCCGGCCCGTGCTCACACACACACACACACACACACACACACACAATCTCCATACACATGCACATGTGCACACACGCACTGTCACACGTGCACATGTCCCCATGCTGACACGTGCACACGTGCTGGGACACACCCATGCACACCCATGCACACATGCTCACACTGCACGTGTGCACGCATGCACTTTCACACCTTCACATGTACACAACGCTCACACATACCAGTGCTCGCACACACCCATGCACACCCATACACACATACACTCTGCACACATCTTCACACACAAGCACGCTCACCTGTGGGCACACGCGCACTTTTGCACATACACACACGTGCACACACGCACACACATGCTCACACAGACACCCATGCGCGCGCACACTCACGTGCACAGTAAGATCAGGGGACGAGAGAAGGCTGTCATCAGCCACCTTGATGGAAAGTCACACAAATTCACACAACTGGAAGTCTGTTGGAAAGAGGGTCTGAGCTAACGCTTGGCCGCGCCCACCCTGCCCCTGGGGGGGGGCGCAAGTGTCCCCACCCCACCCAGGGGCTGGCCCCCCAAAGCCCCACCTCTGCTCCGAGCCAAGTGCATGATTGAAATCTACTCATTTGCCGCCCGGTACGGCCCTCGCAGCTGGTCCTGGATCTGTGGGGCGACAGCTGTGACCACGGACGGGCTGGGGCACTCCTGAAGCTGCACCCCTCCCTACAAGAAGCAAACCGAGCCGGCGAGGAACGGCAGTGAGGAGGGCGCCACACGGCCGGAAGCCTGCGCCTTTACGCTCCAGCTCTGGGGCATGAGGACCCCGCTCCCTGTGCAAGCCTGGCACCTGGCTCAGGGCACACGTGGCCTAGGGCGGCTCCGAGCAGGGCTTCGGGGCCCGAGGCAGCATTTCCCCAGCACAAACTCCGCACAGCTCTGTGGGCGGCACGTGGCCACCGATTTTTCAGGGCCCCCACGGAAGGACGAGGCCAGCGTGCAGGCACCCGGGCGGACGACTGCACTTCCAGGAAACGCTTATTTTGGGTTGATTAATGTTGGAAGGCCACGCCAAGCCGTCAACGGGAAAAGAGCAGTGTCTTCACCACGTGAATGAGTGGAGACCCACGTGCAAGAGTGACCGTGGACCTGACGCTACCCATAAAAGTTAGCTCGAACGGACCCCACCTGAACGCGAGGGGTAATGCTAGGACGCGTAGAAGCAAGCACAGGACATCTGAGGGAAGACGCCAGAAGCACAGACTGAGCGCAGGTTGGATACACTCTACTCCATAGGCCCGCCCGGCGAGAAGAGAAAGCCACGGAACAGTAGAAACCCTTTGCAGCCCACGTCTGAGGAGTGTCTCAGATCAGGTGAGCGAGTCTTAGCATAGAGAGATGAGGAGCCTTGTTCCAGTCCCGTCCCTCCTGTGTGAGCTCGGAGCCCCAGGCTGGAAATGGGCGGGGCCGCACCTGCAGTCCCACCTCTGAACACCGGGGGCCGCCACCAGCAGCCCAGAGTCCAGGCTCCCGGAAGCCACCCAGGCCAGGACCCCGCAGCGCGGTGAGCCTGGCTGACACCCACCCCCGCCTGACCCCTGTGCCCACGAACAGGCTTGAGGAAGCGGCACTGGGGGCAGAGGGGCCACGGCTGTGACTGCTGCCATCCGCACCTGTACCCCAGCTGCTTCTGTGAGCACCAGCTGTACCGGGGGCACAGATGCAGGGTTGAGCCCGCGCTCACACACATGCTCCCCAGGAGCGCCCCCACTCTCCCAGGAGAAGCTCTGTGACCTGGGGCAAGTGGGGGAGTGTCTGTAAATTTCACTATGTCCCCCCAGAGCGATTTCCTCACCCCCAGCTCCTCAGAACGTGACACAGAGTCACATAAAGAGAGGGTCTTTGGGATTAGGGTGGGTCCTAACCCAACACGATGGGTGTCCCTATAAGAGGGGACACACTCATGTGCCCCTGGGGGCAGAGGCGGGCACAGTGTGGGCCCGGGAGCCTCGATCCAGAGCAGGAAGGAGCACAAGCCACTCCCACCTGCTTGGGAGAGGAAGTGAGGGGCTTGGCTGGGGGTGATTCAGGGCAGTGCCCCGGAGGATGAGGGGGGAACCCCGCACCAGGCCCCCCACTCACAGACTGAGAGCTGTCTCTGCTGCTGTCCCGGGACCTGTTCTTGGCCAGACGCTTCTTCTTCTTATGCAGCGGCCTGGACTCCAGGATCATCTCCTCCAGCTCGAACGTGGGGTCGCAGTGCAGGCGGCCCTTCTGCAGGGGGAAGGGGAGCTGAGTCCCTGCCTGCAGGCTGGCCCCCGTCTGCCCGGGGCCCCCACCCGCTGCCTGCCAGGCTTACATTGGGCACAAAGCCTGGCGCCACCTTCTTCTCACTGAGGTCCTGCCACAGCACGCCAGCCAGCGATGGGGCCGCCTGCATGTCCTGCAGGCTGGAGGCTCGGTGCTTGGGGTCCACAGTGAGGAGCTGCAACAGGGCCCACGTCAGACGGCGCCCCGCCCAGCACAGCCGCGGTGCGCACAGCTGGCCACCTGCCCCAGGCCAGGGCACCCCACTCAACGGATCTCAAGGTCAGGCAAGGAGAGGGGGCACTGACTTCGGATCAGTGTGGTCATGTGGCTGAGGGGCCAAACGGCCAAGCATCTGGGGCCGAGGCTGGTGGAGGGCGCACGGGATCCACAGGGACTTTTGACTAAGAGTCACCAGCAGGCGGCAGGAAGGGCCACAAGCCTGGAACTAGCAGGACACAGGCCCTGGGAGCTTCGGGGTGCGGTGTGCGGCTGGGTCACTGCAGCTGGGTGTCCCCCCACATGCGGTCCTTTTTCCCAGAGAGAAGGCAGCAAACCCTGTCCGAGGCGACCCTGAGGTGCAAGGCCTGGTGCATGGAGGGTCCCCACTCCCTGCTTGGGTCTCAGGGGCCAAGGTCCGCAGCGGGAGCTACCTGGGCAGGTGTGGGCAGTGCCCCATGGGGTGCGGGCTGGGTAAGAGCCTCTCAGGAAATGGGAGAGGCGTCTAGCTGCCTGCTCCAGGGGTGACGCGGGGAGGACACGCCAGGGAGGGCTGTGGGCCAGGACGCGGAGGCCCCTGGGCCTTGTGCGTCCAGCAAGCTCTCGCACGCCCAGTCCTGACCCCAGAGGCGCCCATGCACTTACTGTGCAGCTCTCTGAGTGGAGTGGGGGGGGCAGCCGAGGGGCAGCCCTGGCCCAGGCCCGGACCCTGGACGGAGACTCCGTGTTAGCACCTGGCCTGGGTCCCTGCCAGACTGAGGTCCCCTGGGCTGCTGCAGCCACATGCTCAGGCAGTGGGGGGTGCAAGGGGGACCTAGGGTCTTCTCTGTGTGCTCCGGGGATGAGCCCCGGCGGCGGCAGGCAGTGGCCACCCATGTTTGGCAGAAGGTCGGGGTAGAGGAGGGCAGAGTACAGCATGAGCCCGGCTCCCAGCCTGCACGCACCCTCCCCCCAACCCGTGTGACACGCGGGCCTGCTCCTCAGTTTGGACATCTGTGAAATGGGGTGAGGACCAGGTCATGGGGATTAAGTTGTTGACGGGCACATGGCATTCAGCTCACAGCCAGTGCTCAGGCCGGCCCAGCTACCGCAAGGTGACAGAGGCCGACCAGCTGTGAGCCTGGCGGGAGCGGCCCCGACACGCACCCGCAGGAACCCAGAACCTTCCTCAGACTGGGGCCGGGGGGGGGGCTCACCTTCCGCAGCAGGGCCACCATCTCCTTGGACCAGGTGGGCACGTACTGAACGCTCACCGTGCCGAACAGCTGCACCAGGGACTCCACGGCGTTGCTGGAGTGGATGTCGTAGGGCCTCTGGGGCGGGGGAGGCAGTGCTGCAGCAGCGGCGCCCGGCACCCAGAGGCCCCCGAGGCAGCGCCCCGCCCCCCATGCACACAGAGCAAGGCCTCAGCTCCCAGGAGGATGCTGGGTCTGGGCCGTTCCTGCACCGAGGCCAGGAAACTGGCCAGGGGAGGCTGCCCATCCGGCCGGGCAGGAAGCACATCACCCCCGCAGACACCGCAGCCCGGGTGGGTCGGCCCTGGAGGCCAGAGGGGCTGCCTTCCTCCCAGCCGGGGTCCTGCAGGGTGGCTGAGGGTGCCGGGCCTCCGAGGCCCCCAAGGAGATGAGAGCAGGTCCCCGTGGGACCCCACAGGAAGGACCCAGGGACGCAGCCCCACTGACAGTTGTCTCTCCTGCTGGGCTTCCCTCCTGCGCTGGCTCAGGCACCGCTCTCTCTGAAAGTGCGCATCCACAGCACGGGTGCCTGTCCCCTGCGGGGCCGGCTCCGCCCCTCCCCAGGCACTCAGCACCCCCGCTCCGCGGGACACAGCCAGCCCAGGTCCGGGGCCAGCCCTGGGCCCCAGGAGCTCCGTACCCATCCACGAAGCAGCTCGTAGGCCAGCACCCCCACCGACCACCAGTCCACCTCGAAGGAGTAGCCGCTTCCGCCGCTGACGAAGGACTGGAAGATCTCCGGAGCTTTCCAGGAAGAGAGAGGCAGCTGAGTGTCCCGGCCCTCAGGTCCCCTCCCCCGCTGACTGCCCAGGGGCCCTCCCCGACCCGGGAGGGGGGTGGGCCGACGCAGGATTGTATCCTGTCACATCGTCACCCAGAGTCCTGGCGGGCCCTGTCCCCACTGTCCTGAGCATCCAGGGAAGTGACACAGCAGGCTGGCCTGGCGGGCGTGAGGGCGGGGGCCGCGGCTCACCCATGTATGGCTTGGTCCCCGCCAGTGCAGTGGCCCTCTCCCCGTCCTTTATGATGGTGGCGATGTTGAAGTCGGTCAGGTGTGCATGCCCTGTGAGGAGAGAGGACGCAGCAGGAGTCCCGAGGACCGAGGACGGAGGACAGAGGCGCGTCCTGTGGGCGGGGCCGGGCAGACGCCCCGCCCCAGGCAGCCCGGCTCACCTTGCTCGTCCAGCAGGATGTTGTCAGGCTTGACATCCCTGTTGAGGAGCAGGAAGTGGGGACAGGGAGCAGGAAGTGGGGAGAGGGTCCAGGAGCCCTGTTCATGCCCCGCAGTCCCGGGCAGGGCTGGGGGTTCCCTCAAGGGCCCCTCCCCACTCAAGGCAGAGGCCCCAGGGACCCGAGTGGGCCTTGGGAAGATGCCCCCTGGCAATTCTGAGTGAGCAAGCCAGGTACAAGCAGTTGCTCTGGTTTCCGGTGAGGTTCCTCCCCGCCCCCCCACCATGAGACCAGGCAGCATGGGGAGTGTACTGGACGTGGGGTGCCAGCGCCCCCAGGGGACGGAGGCAGAACTCCCTCCCAGACCCCCAGGCTGGCTTCCCTCCCAGAGCCCAGGGGCTGCACGAAGTGAGGACCTGGGCCTGTGCCTTCCGCCAGGTGGCCTCTGACTTCAGCTTGCTCAGTAAATGTCTGGTGCCTGAACCAAGACCAGATAACAAAACCCCCAGGGCAGGAGCACAGGGACCCCATCTCCTTGGCTTCATAATGTACCACATGGACTTCTTTGTTTTCTTCTGCGGGTACAGCTTTATCTTCCTAATTTTATCTGCTATCAACTAATGTTGCCATCAGCCTGAATCCCCTAGGGGCGTGGCAGCGAGCC
>PJEM01014336.1:0-27355 GCA_004023845.1 Helogale parvula
AGGCCTAACGGAGAACCAGGGGGAGTGGAGGAGGGAGAGAGAGTTGGGGAGAGAGAGGGATACAAAACTTGAGAGACTGTTGAATGCTGAAAATGAACTGAGAGTTAAAGGGGAAGGGGGTGGGGGGAAAAGAGGTGGTGGTGATGGTGGAGGGCACTTAGGGGGAAGAGCACTGGGTGTTGTATGGAAACAAATTTGACAATAAAATAAAATAAAAAAAATTATAAAAAAAAACAGATTTATTGAGATAGAATGCACATACCATATGATCCATCCATTTAAAGTATACATTTCTGAGATTTGTTGTTGTTGAGGTATAACTGATATAACAGTAGCTTAGTTTAAGGTGTACTAGGTATAGTAGGTAGGGTGAGATTTATTTTTGAAGAGAGAGGTAGAAAGCAAAAGGGAAAGGGTCTCTTCTTCTTGAATTGCACACTGTTTTAACTGTGGTGTTGTCTTCCCGATAATGATGTAAATATCCCATCTAGATGGTTTCCTGTTTGGATTAGGGGAAAGTTAAAAAGTAGGAAACCATTGGGTGTCTAAAGATGGGTAGAGGAGGCCACAAATAGAGGAAAAGAGAAAGAAAAAGCATTCTCTAATATGTGATTTATCCTGTGCTAGGAGAAAAAAGAGCTGTGTTGAAAGGGGCTATTATGTTCTTGGTGGGGAATCAGCATAAATATGCAATTTTCTCATTATCCTTGAATGTGCTCTAAGACTGATCCTAGAACCAAAGTCTCATTGTTCCAGACTCAGTTATCCGGGGCAGATATCCCTAGACTTGAATCATTTCTCATTCTCTCATTTTTGTAAATTTTATTGTACTGGTTATGAATCGCTACCTGACAAGTTGCCCACCACAACTGAGGGTTTAAAGTAACAGTAAACATTTATCATATCACATACTTTCTATGGGTCTGGATTTTGGGAATGACTTAGACGGGTAGTTCTGGACTGGGGTATCTCACAGGATGGCAGTCAAGATGCCAGCTGGGCCTGCAGTCATGTGAAGCCTTGTCTCGGGGTGGAGGATATGTTTTCAAGGATGGTTCATTAACATGGTGGCAATCTGGTGCTGATATTGGTGTAATGCCTCAGTTCCTGGCCAGGTGGCCACTCCTAAGGGACACCTGCTTAAACATCCTGATGTTATGGCAAATGGCTTCCCTCTAAGAAAGTGATCCAAGAGACTATAAAACAGAAACTGCTTTTTAAAAAAATTTTATTTAAATCTGAGTTACTTAACACTAGGTTTCAGGAGTAGAATTTAGTGATTCATCACTTACTCAGTGCTTATCACAGGTGCCCTCCTTAGTAACCATCACCCATTTAGCCTGTACCACCCCCCTGCCCATCTCCCCTTCAGCAGCCCTTAGTTTGTTCTCTGTATTTAAGAGTCTTTTATGGTTTGCCCCCTCCTCTGTTTATCTTATTTTTTCCTTCCCTTCCCCTATGCTCATATGTTTTGTTTCTTAAATTCCACATATGGGTAAAATCATAAGTTATTTGTCTTTCTCTAACTTTATTTCACTTAGCATAATACATTCTAGTTCCATCTACATTGTTGCAAATGGCAAGATTTCACTCTTTTTGATAACCAAGTAGTATTCTAATCCATTGCATATATATATATGAAGTGATATATATATATATATCACTTCTTTAGTCATTCATCATTCGATGGACATTAGGGCTCTAATGAGCAATAGTTTGGTTCTTGTTGATAGTGCAGAAGCTGCAAAGTCTTTCATAATATAGTCTTGGAATTTACATACCATAATTTCTGAAAAGGTCTATTAGTTACACAGGTTAGCCCAATTCAGTATGGGAGGGACTACACAAGGGTAAACATACCAGGAAGAAGGGATCATTGGAGGTCATCTTAGAGGCTGGCCATTACATTTATTTATTTAATAAATATTATGTGTGTGTGTGTGTGTGTGTGTGTATGCAGGGAGAGGGTGTGTGCCTGTGTGTTTGGGTGGCTCCATTGGTTAAGCCTCTGACTCTTGATTTCAAATCAGGTCATGACCCCATGGTTTATGGGATCAAGCCCTGTATAGGGCTCTGCGTTGACAGCATGGAGCCTACTTGGGATTGTCTCTCTCCCTCTCTCTCTGCCCCTCCCCTGCTTGCTCTCTCTCAACATAAATACCCTCAAATATTTGAGATCTATCTTCCTATCTATCTCAAAAGGGATTCCTGAATTCTAGTACCAGCTTTTGAAAAATATATTACCTTGCAATTTATCCTAATTGGAAAATACCTTTGGGGACAGTTCAGTATTCCTTTCTTTTTTCCTTTGGTTAAAAAAAGGTGGTTTTATTAAAGCACAGAAACAGGACCCATGGGCAGAAGGAGCTGCCTCAATACTTCTTAAATGGAAAAGACCAAGTAAAAGGGTGACCTGGCAAATATCACAGGATTCCTACTCCTACTGCATTAACTTTCATTATGTATTCTATTTTTTAAACTATATATTCATTCTTTTACTTCCCACTCTGAGATACACTGTTGCCCTGTTCTTAAGATACTCATTCTAGAGAAATTCCCTCTGAACTAAAAAAAAAACATTTGTTCTTGATACATGGTTACTGGATTGTTTTCTCACATACTTCTCTATTACCTTACCCTTCATGGATTTACAAATGGAGTTTGCTACAAAATAACAATCAGAAGAATAATCATCTTTCCATATTTGGAGAATCCAGCTATACCTACTGATTCATTTAAAATAAACAAAATATTAGTTCTGTTAATACATTAATTAAAACTCTTACTCATGATAGCAGAGATTTTATCTGGGTAGCTTGAAGAGGACACACTGCATTTGCTAAGTGAGTGAAAAATATTCTTTTTGAACTGAAAATAGTTATTTGAAATATTGCTAGGCAGAATTTCAATGAACCTGAACTTTCCCCCTATAAACTCCTTTAATTTTAAAGAAAAGCATTTGCAGAAACCCTAATTCCTTCCAATTCAAATTATTTGCCCAGCCAATATTCTGAAGTGCACTATATTCTGTTAGACAAAGTAATGGGAAAACAACTTGTGGTTTTAATCAGTGGAAACAATTTGGCAACTTCTTTAAGTTTGAACAGAACAAGATGAGCTGTGTCATCAATTGCCTTTAATGTACATAATGTACACTTTGTTCTGCTTTTTATCCAAGAATCTAGGCATGACAGTAGAGGTATCTGCTGTTTTTTAAAGAATGAGGGGAGACTGTGGCATTTCCTGAATAAGAAGAAACAGATTCTATAACAGTTCTGAGACTGAATATAGGATTTATATTTAACCCTTCCATACTCTCGATTAATTAGTTTTAATCATAATGTTACTTGAGTAAAGGAAAATACTTAATGTAATGAAGCTCATAAGTCATTGCATCCTTTCAGTCCATACCAGACTCCTGGGAGTCATTTTGATTATTAAGTTTAAAAACTCATCGGGCACAGGAGACCTGAGTTTTGAGGTGCGTGGGTGGCTCATCTGGAGGCCCGCGAACAACTTTTGATTTGGGGGTTGTGAGTTCAAGTCCCATGTTGGGTATAAAGAATACTTAAATAATTAGGGGCATCTGTGTGGCTCAGATCATGATCCCCGGATGGTTGGACCCAACTCCGGCAACGGGCTCTGCCCTGAATGAGGTGCCTGCTTAAGATTCTCTCTCTTCCTCTACCTCTCTGCCCCGCTCACTCTCTAAAATAAAATAAAATCATTGAAAACAAACAAAACAAGAGACCTGAGTTTTGGTTCGCCACTAATTAGTTTTATAGCCTTGGAAAGCTGCTGAACCTTTTTTTGAGATTTTTCTTCTCTAAATTCGTGCGTAAGGATGGGAGAGGGATTTCCTCTTACGAAAGAGCTTGACACAGTCGACACCTAATACAAAGTCATCCTACACAGCCTCATTGCTCTTCTCCTCGCTTTTCCTTGAACGTCTTCGAGGGACTCCCGCATTGTCTTGCTTAGATTCCCATACTGGCCCTCACAGGGGCTGTGTACCCATTGCTAGTGGTGTTTGAAAAAGGGAAGGAAATCTCGTTTTCACGTGTTGCGGTAAGGACACTTTGGGCTCCAAGCTGCTATTCTTTTCTGGAGGTCTCCGTATCCTTTCCTCCTCCTACCTTCAGGGCCTCTTCCGAGTGTCCGCCGGTGATTAGCTTCCTGTTAGGCGGTTCTGGGGACCGCGCCAATTTGCCAGATCCTGGCAGCTCTGGTTCTGAGGAGGTGGCATGGTAGGCCCTCACAGTTTGGGGCCCTCCTTCGTGACTCCCTCAGTGTAAATTCGTACCGTGACAACGCACTTCCGATTTTCTTCCAAAAAGCCCAATCCTGGGGTCACAATCATGCCTCTATAAGCAAGTTAACTACAGAGCTACGAGGACACCAAGGTGCGCCAACCACTAGTCTCAGGAGCTCTACTTCTAGGTTCCGGACCCATGGGTAGTTGCGGCTGTGGCTGGAACTACCAAGCCCAGAATTCCTTCGCGCACGCGCGCTGCCATTGTGATGTTCCTTTCCCGGTAACTCGCCCTCTCAGGCAAACCTGAAGATAGCGGCAATTCTCCGGTGGGGGGCGGAGACGCTCCCTGCCTGACTCTCCGCCCCCTTGGTGATAGGCAATGGGACCAGCCAAACGACATGGTGAGTTCTGGTCGTACTCTCCAATCAGCACCTGTGGCGGAGAGATGGGCGTGCGCACTGGCAGGGCAGGTGGGCTAGGCTGTGCCGGGTTGCGAAGGGGGAGAATAACGTCGGGTCGGGTCAGCGGGCGCTGCAGTAGTCGCCGCAGCGGCGATGGGAGCGGTGGGGACGAGGCGGCGGCGGCGGCGGCAGGAGGAGGAGCAGAGGCTGGCACAAGAGCAGCGGCTGGGGGCGGCCAGCAACAGCATTAACGGCAGCCGCCGCCGCCGCCAGTAAACGCGGACGGTACCCGAGGGGACTACCCAGCCGGCCGTCCCTCGAAGCCGCGCTCAGGTCCCGCCGCATTCGGCGGCGGGGGATGGGCAGGCGGCGGCGGTCCCGCCTGCTGAGGGTTGGTCCCTGCCGGTCCTGGTCCTGAGCTGGACCCGAGCCCTCCGCCCGAAATCCCTGCGTCCGCCACGGCCCAGGTAGGACACACCCCCCCCGCCCCGAACCCCCCGGGAGTCTCTCGGGTACCCCGGGCCCCGCCCTCCCCCAGTCCTGACCCCCGCCTCTGGCGGCACCTCTAGCTGAGTGACCGACCCTGGTGCGGAGGGGAAGGGTACGAGAGACTCCTCGGTCGCTGCCCACGCCCTGGGCTTGTGTCATACCTAGTCACTCCACCTCGGAGACAGTCTGATTTTACACCATTTACTCGAAGGCTTGTGCCTGGTTTCCCGAGAGGCTTTCGGTGTCTTGACTGAACTTGGAGGGTAACGAAGCTTCGTCTGTTTCTCTCTCTGTAGGTGACCCATATATTGCTTGTATTTATGCTGCTTCTGGTACCAGGGCTGAACACAGAGGGTTCTCAGAATACACTGAGCGCTTCTTTCGCACCCCGCCTCCCCAAATATAATAGAAGGAAGCATGAGACGATAAAGTCTGTTTGCTGTGTAGTAACAACATTGAAGGCCATGACTTTCTGGTACTTAAGGTGCGAAGTAATCACCTGAGGGATTTGCCTATCATTTGCCTTGACTAAGATGATGTTGATACCCTGGGTGCTGTGGGAGGGACAAAAGACTCGACACGTTGGTACTGTCATATCAGAGAAGTAAATAAGCCACTGGGATGCCAGCATACTTTATCGCCCAGTGAGGTTAATTTTGTTTCAGTCGTGGCTGCATTGGAGGTAAAAATGACATTGAGTTGTACTTTGGTTTGAATTAAAGTTGATAGGTGGCAGCAGTCCCGGCATTAACTCTTCTCATCCTTCGCTTTAGAAATTGTTCTCTCTTTAAACATGAAAGAACAGTTTTCTTATAACCTGTGTGTTATGTAAAGATGTTTTGGTATTCAGTAGAAATTGAAATTTTGTATCCATGTATGAGGATCACATTATTATGAATGGGCGCATACACACACGGAGGATCCACTCAGTGTGTTTTGTTAGTGTTTGGTTCTGAGCCATTAATAACAGTTGCATTGGTTTCTAAACATTGATTCCCCAGAATAGACCACAAAGATGTGTTTGCTGCTTTCTTTTGGCTAAATAGAATAATGTTCTGTTCCTGGGAAAGGAGAGATGGGAGATTGGTTTTAAAGTATGGAGGGAATTGAATGCTATGTATGTTTTATAAAGAGGCAGTAATGTTGACAAATATTACTAATATGACTAATCTTGAAGAATTAACTCTGGAAAATTTTCAAATAATAAGTGTGCTAATATCCATGGCATATTGTGATCTATTCAAATTGAAAACATACCAGAAGGAACTTTTAATTTAGAAGCATATGCTTTCCTGTATGATATATCTTTATCAAGGCACTGAAAGGGATGTCTGAAGCATGGTTATAAAGGAAAGTTTCTGTAGCACTTTTCTTTTATGATAGAATGTTAGGAAATGTTGTTTTCTCTTTCAGTTTTAGACATATAAAAGAAATTGAACTCCCTAGCTTCGTTAATTCAATTTATATTATCAAGTTGAAATCAATCTGGTCTTCAGTAGGGAGCTAAAAATAATATATCTTGCTTATGACCTTGTAGTGTGGTTAATACATAATTTAGTAGATTCTCTAGTGTACTATATATGACTTCAGATTTTGTGGGTTTTTTTGACTTAAAAATACTTATTATTTTAATGCCTCAAAATCTTCATGAGAACAGGCTCATTTGCTGTAGCAAATTGAACTCAATTATATAGAGCTTCAAATATTTTTAAATGTAGTGTTAGAAGTGAATTTTGTATAATTTAGACAATTTTGAAAGTATTTTACATCAAAAAATGCACTAAAAGGTGATGATTAGTGATAAATTGTTGGTTTTTCAATGTAAACAAATGTTACAGAGCTTCGTTCACTATAATGAAATTTAACTTTGGCAAAGGCAGTCAATTCTTCATGTTTTATAACTTCTTAAAAAGTACTGTATAGAGATGACAACTTGACTGCAACTTGTGAGAGACTTTGACCTAGAACCACCCAACGAAGACACTCTTAGATTCCTAAGCCTTAGAAACTCCGTGAGTTAATCAGTGTTTGTTGCCTGAAAACAAAAAGCAAGGTATAACAAATTATTTTTATGTTATAAAATAAGTTCCTTCCCCACTCTTAAAAAGTGTCTCCTACAGAAAAAATTTTTTATAGATATGTGACAGACAACTTTACAATTTCAGCTAATTTGAACTTTACAGTTTGAGTTACTCACAAGTATTCTAGTCATGTATTCCGGTTTTTTTTTTTTTTTTTTTTTGCTCTTCTTGAGGTTTTTGAGAAATACTCAACATATAGCTGGAGCTGTATCCATTTACTTGGTTAGTAATTTCAGGGCATCTCTAATGTATGAATTTTTGAAATTAAGCATTTATGCTATTTTTCTTTCTTGTTATCCTTTTGTTGTTGTTGTGATCCAGTGTATTGTAAACAATAGTGATGGCAGTGATAGATTCCCACCTCCCCCCATCCCCAAGGCTTCAGTGGATAGAATCCTTGTGTTGAAAATACTTTTATAACCTTTATTTGTAAATACTCGATGCTTTCAAGTTAAATGTCGTACTTCCATGTTTGATACAAGAGCCTTTAAGTCTGTGTGAAAATTTTGAGCATATGTACAGCATAAACAATTTGTCACTCAAAAGTTTCTCTCTTCCTTAATATCTGGGGATCCTTGATCATAGGTTTAAAATACAGATTGAGGAAGGCCTGGCTGGTGGAGTGTGTGACTCTTGATCTTGGGGTTGTGAGTTCGAGCCCCACCTTGGGTGTAGAGATTATTTAAAAAAAAAATCTTTGGGGCGCCTGGGTGGCTCAGTCAGTTAAGTGTCTGACTTTGGCTCAGGTCATGATCTTTCTGTGAGTTCGAGCCCTGTGTTGGACTCTGGGCTGATAGCTCAGAGCCTGAAGCTTGTTTCAGATTCTGTGCCTCCCTCTCTCTCTGCCCCTCCTCTGCTTGTGCTCTCTCTTGTTATCAAAAATAAATAAAACATTAAAAAAAATTTAAATATAAATAAAAATCTTTAAAGTACATATTGAAGTTAAATTATTTACATAGTGTGGATGTCAATTTTGCCAGAAAATTTCATCTTTTAAATCAGTGATTTTTAAGCAGATTTGGTATTTTTAATTTATGTTTTATGACTGTGGCAAACACAATGATTCTTCTCTTTGTGGTTGTTATTTTATATGTTCTTTTTTTTAATGGTTCTTAATTTTTGAGAGAGAGAGAGACAGAGAGACAGAGCACAAGCAGGGGAGGGGCAGAGAGAGAGTGAGACACAGAATCTGAAGCAGGCTTCAGGCTCTGAGCTGTCAGCACAGAGCCTGACGTGGGGCTTGAACCATGAACTGTTAGGTTGTGACCTGAGCTGAAGCCAGACGTTTAACTGACTGAGCAACTCAGGTGCCTCTGTTCTTTTTTTTTTTTTTTTTAATGTTTATTTATTTTGAGAGAGAGCACAAGCAGGAGGGGCAGAGAGAGATGGAGTGAGAGAGAATGGTTGGTATACAATGTTACAGTAGTTTCATATGTATACAACTTATATGTTATTATATGCCCACCACAAGTGTAGCTACCATATGTCACCATACAATGCTGTTACCGTACCATTGACTATATTTCCTATGCTGTACCTTTTATTCCCGTGACTTATTCATTCCAGAACTGGAAGCCTGTACCTCCCACTCCCCTTCACCCATTTTGCCCCCTGTGCTTTGCAACCATCAGTTTGTTTTTTGTATTTACGGGTCTGTTAATGCTTTTTTGTTTGTTCATCTGAGTGAAATCATATGGTATTTGTCTTTTCCTGTCTGACTTCTGTCACTTTGCAAAATACCCTTAGGTCCATCCATGTTGTCACAAATGGCAAGTTTTTTGTTTTGTTTTGTTTTGTTTTTGTGGCTGAATAATATCCTGTTGTGTATATATACCACTTCTTTATCCATTCATCAATGGATGGACACTTGGTTGCTTCCTTTTATCATTATTTTTAGACTTTTCTTCTTTGTGCAGTGTCAAGGTAATTGCCTTTTTTAAAAAGTGATTTCACATTGTTTTCCTTGTCTTATTCATCCAATGATTGTCTTTTGTTAATATATGTCTGACATTTAGTTTTTTACATATGTTATATATTATATAGTAAGTTTGGAAAGACCCTCTTCTTTGATCCATTAAGGGCCTCAGTTTCTAAAATACTGTAGAAATGGTTTTTATCAACATTTCCAATAAGGCAGAGATGAGGGGAAGAAATAGGAAAAAAATGAATAGCTAAAGAGACTCTTGTCTCTCATAAAATTTGATTTAAAAAAATCATCTGGTAGCTAATTCATATGGTAGATAGTAAACTAGATTAAGACTTCATTTCTGCTGCACTTGTTTAGCACTTAAAAAAATCCAGCATGTGTAAAACAAAAGTCAGCCCTCTTTTAACTGTTTTAGTTCAACAAATGAAGGTATTACTGTTTAATCAGTTGCCCCAAGCTCAAAAATCTCATTATGAATATATATATATGTGTATATATATATATATATTTTTTTTTTTGTTTCCTCTTTTCCCTGATTCTACCTCCACAGAATCTCTCCTTTTTACTTCTATTGCTACCACCTTAACTTAGCCTCTCTGCACTTCATTACCACTCCTGAAACATGTTACAGCTCTGAACCTCATTCTCTCTCCTTGGAACTATTGTAATAGCCTCATCCATTTGTTCATTAAATATTTGTTCAGCATCTACTGTGTTACTATACTAGGGTTTAGAGATTTGGCAGTGAAAAGGACACAAATGATGTCACTTCTGGAGCTTACAATATAGTGGGAGCAGTCTGTTGTAGAATAAGGAATTCTAAGTGTTCCAAGTATCATGAAGGGAAAATGCAGAGTATCGGGTGAACATATTAGCAGGCAGAACTAACAGTCTGGGAAGTGGGTTCAGGGAAGTAGTCTTCTGTTTTGTCTCCCACAGTTTATGCTACATAATCTGCCAGATTCAGAGGTTAGTAGATATATTACAGCTATTAGCAGTTAAGTAATTAAAAGTGATAATTTATTATTTATTTTTTAATAATACATAATACAAATAAAAAATTTAGTAAGAATTACATGTTCACACAGCTTTTGAAACAGCTTCAGACAAATGCTTTTAGAATGTCAGAGCATTTGAAAAATTTGGTACTACAGAGTCAGTCCACCTCTTTCTACAGCATGAGTGTCTACTTGGGGTTTTCTCAGACTTCAGTTGCTTGAGTACTGACAGAATTCTTACATTGTTTCACATTCTGTGTTTGAACCTCAGAAATGAGGACTAGGCATTACCAGTAGGAGGGTATATATGATTACAAAACAGAAGTCTTCCAGGTAAGTAAGTATATCTTGGTGGCTAGAATCCAGCAGTTTATAGGTGTTATTAAATATATGAGTAATTAGGATATAATTTGAATATATTTGTAAGTTTAAAAATATATAAGGCATTTGTAAGTCAGAAAAAAAGTCCCTTATTATTTGTTGGCACCTAATTTTGGTTTAGAAAATAAGGTAGTAGAACCATTAACCTCTGTTTTAAAAAATGCTTACAAAGCAAATGAAAACAAACTATTAATTATGCATCAAGATGGGATTTGAGTGTATTCTAATCTCTACTATAACATTTCATAGTATTTTAGATTACTTAACTGCTTTTTGCCTCAGTTTTGCTATTTTTAAAAAGAGAAGTTAATATATTAAAATATAATCATAATGGAGATCATTACAGATAATTTTTTTATATTGATTTTCCCCCCTTCATCTTAGTGGGAAGCTCATAGACATATAATGCTTTGTTTGGTTGATATGGCTACAGAAGATTTTACCCAAAGAATGGTCTTGTTCAGTGTTTTCATTACAATCTGTCCATGTAAGTTACACTGTACTTTCCTTAGGGGAAGGATTTGCTTATGTGTTGTTAGTATTGTAGCCAGGGAGAAGAGAACTAGATTGTTTACACTTTTATCCTGTTGTCAGTAATTGTAACTATACTGGCTTGTAAAGTTTCTCTTTAATAGGTATTTTACTTTCTTGAATATATTTATTGAACTAAGAGGTTTCCAAGCTGCTAGAGTGTAATTTACCTCCTATGAAAGTTTAAAAGGAACATTTGAAATATGAGTGGTGACTAAATATTCTTTTCCTTTTGCTATCAGCAAAAAGCATTAATCACATCTTTATCTCTTTTTAATAACTCTGTAGAGAGGCTCTTGGTAAAAATCTTTGGGGTAAAAACAAAAACACAGTCCCATGGTGTTTAGCCTATTCTTGACTGTTATTTCTGTTCTTTACATTAGGATTATTAAGTGTCTTGAAAAAGTTAGCTGTTGTGTACATCTGTAAACTTGCATCTCTCAGCTTGTTTAAAAACATAATTGAGAGGCTCCTAGGTGCCTCTGTCAGTTGAGTGTCTGACTCTTGATTTTGGCTCAGGTTATGATCGTACAGTTCGTGGGTTTGAGCCCCTAGTTGGGGATTGCACTGATAGTGTGGATGAATCCTGCTTGGAATTCTCTCTGTCCTTATCCCCCTTTGTGTTCTCTCTCTCTCAAATACATAAACTTTTTAAAAAAACAAAGAAACCCATAATTGAGATTGTTATTATTTTAACATTTATTTGTTTTTAAGAAAGAGAGAGTATGAGCAGGGGATGGGCAGAGAGAAGGGGCAGAGGATCTGAATCAGGCTTTGCATTGACAGCAGAGAGCTCCATGTGGGGTTCAAATTCACAAACCAGGAGATCATGACCTGAACCGAAGTTGGATGTTTAACTGACTGAGCTGGGTGCCCTGACATTATTTTTTAAATTGTGAAAAATATATCGTTTTGACTTTTGAGATATACGAGATAGTCACTCTGCATCAAATTATATTTTAATCTATTTTTGGAATACGATTATGTATTCTATCTACTATTTATATAATAGATCATGATTACTTAGAAAGCATCTGATCTTTTACTTTAATAATAGAAGGGGCTTGATAAATGTTTTTTAAACCAAATTTGAAAAAACTTAAGACTTTTTTTTTTTTTAGATTTTTTCCTCCTAGTGTGGAATCTTTGTGGGCCCAATAAGTGTATCTAGAAATTAAAATATCTACTAAAAAGTGGAGAGAAACTTTATATAAGACAGTACAGTTACAGTAACTAACAACAAAATAAAAGTGTAAATAGTCTGTTCTTTCCTTCTGGGATTCTAGTTTTATTACGTATGCTAGGCTTTTTGATGTTATCCCATAACTGATGTTCTGTTGGTTTGGTTTCATTTTCTCTGTATATGTCATTTTGGATAGTTTTTTTCCCCCCTCTATTTTCCAGTTCATGAATCCCTTCATTTACAGTAGCTAATCTGGTGTTGTTGTTGTTTTAATGTTTATTTGAGAGGAAGGGAGAGAAAGAGAGAGAATACAAATAGGGGAGGGGTAGAGTAAGAGGGAAACAGCATCTGAAGCAGGGTCTAGGTTCTGAGCTTTCAGTGCAGGGCCAGACGCAGAGCTTGAACTCATGAACTGTGAGATCATGACCTGAGCAGAAGTTGGACACTTACCCTATTGAGCTACCCAGGCATCTCTCCCCCTTTTTCTTCATCTCAAATATATATTTTCATATCTAAAAGTCCTTGTCTATCTGTTCTATTTCTGTGTCTGTTTTCACTTTTCTTTCTTTCTGTCCTTTTTTATATATATTATTATTAAAGTATAATTGATATACAGTGTTACATTGGCTTTTTTTTTATAAGAACACAATTTTTTTTAATATTTTACTTTTGATACAGAGAGAGACAGAGCATGAGAGGGGGAGGGGCAGAGAGAGAAGGAGACACAGAACCGGAAGCAGGCTCCAGACTCTGAGCTAGCTGTCAGCACAGAGCCCAACGCGGAGCTCGAACCCACGAATGTGAGATCTGACCTGAGCTGAAGTGGGAGGCTTAACCCACTAAGCCACCCAGGCGCCCCTACATTGGCTTTTATGTAACCTTTCATTTCTGTGATTTATGTACTCCATTAACTAGAACCCTAAACTTCTTACTCCCCTTCACCCATTTTGTCCATCCTACCACTACCCTCTTCTGCGGCAACAACCAGTTTGTTCTTTGTATTTGTGCATCTTCTTTTTTTTTGTTCATTTTTTTTTTTTTTTTAGATTCCACATATAAGTGAAATCATATGGTATTAGTCTTTCTCCGTCTGACTTATTTCACGGACCCTCTAGGTTCATGTCACAAATGGCAGGATCTCATTCTTTTATGGCTGAGTAATATTCCACATTCCATATATATTCCATAATATGTAACAACTCCTTTATTTGTTCATCTCTCTCTCTCTCTTCATGTGCACAGGCAGGGGAGGGGCAGAGGGGGAGAGGGAGAGAGAGAGAAGCTTAAGCAGGCTCCACACCCAGATAAAATCATGACTGGCGCCAAAATCAAGAGTCAGGCACTTAACCAATTGAGCCACCTGGATGCCTCTATTTATTCATCTTTTGATGGGCACTTAGTTTGCTTCCATATCTTGACTATTGTTAGTAATGCTGCAGTAAACACAGGGGTCAGATAGCATTTTCGTGTTTTCATTGGATAAGTACTTAGTAGTAGAATTGCTGGATCACATGGTATTCTATTTTTAGTTTTTTTTGAGGAACCTCCATACTGTTTTCCATAGTGGCTCTACCCATTTGCTTTCCCACTAGTAGTGTAAGAGAGTTACTTTTTCCCCACATCCTTGCTAATGGGCTTGTTATTTCTTATCTTTTTGATGCTACCACCCTGACATACCTGACAGGTATAAGGTGGTATCTCATTGTGGTTTTAATTTGCCTTTCCCTAATAATTAGTGATGTGGAACGTGTTTTCCTGTGTCTGTTGGCCATCTGTACGTCTTCTCTGGAAAAATGTCTATTTTAGGACCTCTGTCCATTTTTAAATTGGATTGTTGTTGTTTGCTGTTGAGTTGTGTAAGTTGTTTATATATTTCGGATATTAACCCCTTAGCAGATAGGTTATTTGCAAATAGCCTCTCCCATTCAGTCGGTTGCCTTTTTGGCTTTGTTAATGGTTTCCTTCACTGTGCAAAAGCTTTTTATTTTGGTATAGTCCCAGTAGTTTGTTTTTGCTTTCCTGCAGAGACCTATCTAGAAAAATGTTGCTAACACTGATGTCAGAGAGATTACTGTCCATGTTTTCTTCTACGAATTTTATGGTTTCAGGTATCACAGTTAGGTCTTTAATCCACTTTGACTTCATTTCTGTGTGTGGTATAAGAAAGTGGTCCAGTTTCATTGTTTTGCATGTCTAATTTTCCCAGCACCATTTATTGAAGAGACTGTCTTTTCTCCATTGTATAATCTTGCCTCCTTTGTTGTAGATTAATTGACTATTAATGTGTGGTTTTATTTCTGGGTTCTCTTTTCTGTTTCATTGATCTATTTGTCTCTTTTGATTATTTAGCTTTGTAGTAGATCTGGAAATCTGGGATTGTGATACCTCTAGCTTTGTTCTTCTTTCTCAAGAATGCTTTGACTTCGGTTTGTTTTTATTGATTGATATTTCTACTTTTTTGCACCCCTGGTAATTTGAGTGCCAGATATTATGATTTTACATTGTTATATGCTATATTTATTTTTCATTCCTTTAAATATTTTGGGAGTTTGTTTTGGGAATATGGTTATTTGAGAATAGTTTGATGCTTCCAAGGCTCTGAATGTTTTTGGGTGTGCAAACTATTCATAGCCTTATTTGAGAATCTCAGATTGTTCTACCTGCCTCTTTCCAGTGGTTTGAATCTGGCTTTGGTTACTTCAGTTTCTTATACATGTGCACTGATAAATCCTCAGCCGGAATCTCAAGGTGGAATCCTCTCTGGATATCCACAGCTCATTCTTTTGTGCTCATCTCTCCTGTCCAGTGTTTTGTTTTACCTTGATTTCTCCGGAATTCTGAATTTTGTCTTCTTAACTCAGATTTCTGGTCTTTGTTTGGGTTCCTCAACCCTGTACTGTGGCCTGGAAATTCTCTTCAGGTAGTGAGTTGGGGGCAATTGTAAGGCTGACTATTTCCCTTTTTCTCTTGATCCCTATTCTGTAGTATCTGTTGTCTATAGTGTATAAAACCCATTGTTTCATAGATTTTGTCCTTTTTTTCTAGTTGTTTAAGGTGGCAGGGTAAACCAGGTTCCTGTTACTTTATTGTGGCCAGGAGGTGCAGTCATCTCTTGAGTATATTTAAATCTCAAATAAAGAGTCATATTTCATAGTTATGCTGTCATTAGAAATTTATGTATTATCTTTATGCCCAAATAAACTTCAAAGATATCTTTTATATACTTTAGACACTTCATAAACTTCTGATGATTAATTCTAGCACTCTTCTCATTGGGATTAAAATCGTAGGTAAAAATAATTTTCCTGCTACTCTGTTCAAGAGCAGAATCTAACATAAACTGCATATGGCACTATGTATAAAAACCATGCTGTTATTTATTTTGTGAATTATCTAGCTTCCCTTCCAAATAGGGGACTTTTATGACTTCAGCCTATCTAGGTAATAGTACTTAAAACTGAACTTCCTTTCCTTTTACTTTATATCCATCCCCTTTATCTGAAGTCCCTTAGTGGCTCCCTTTGCTGAAATAGGATGGAGTTCATTTTCTTCCTAGCCTGATTTGTATAGTCTGGACTCAGTTTACCTTTCATGCCTATATATTCTTTCTCTGTAATCAGAACTCTTGTGGACTTCCTCAGTCCCTTTAGACTAGTGTACATATTTATCTTCCCACGCACTTGTATGTTGTGTTCATTTCCATTTCTGTGCCTTTGCTTCTTAGCGCCTCAGTCAGTTAGATTTGCCTTCAAACAAACCACCCCAAAGCTCAGAGGCTAACAGAATTTGTTAGTTAAGTATTCTGTGGATTGGCTGTTTGGGTTCAGCTGTATATTTGTTTTGATTGTTTGGACTCATGCATGTGAGGCATTGCGCTAGCTTGGGTTTCTTCACAATTTGGGTTCCAAAACCAACAATAGAGGGCTAGTTCAGAGTGTCACTGCTTTCCACACTTCTGAATATGTTTTGCTGATATTCTGTTGGTCAAAGCAAGTCACAGGGCCAACCTCAGTTTCCAGGATAAAGAAACTCTACCTCTTATGGGAGATGCAGCCAGGTCACATTGTAAAAAGATGTGTATACAGGAGTGGGAGGAATTTGTGGCTATTTTGCAATATACTGACCCATCATAAATCCTATCCACCTCCTCTGAGAAACTTTGTATAATCATCCCAGCTCATGTAAATCTCTTATAGTTCTGATTTGTCATATGTACTTGGCCCTGTCAGTTTGATGTTAACTTTTTATATTTTTTACCTTTTAAATCCAGAGAATTTCTGTTACTTTCCATTTTTGCATTATGTATTCTATTTTAAAGAATAATTTGCGAATAATTATGTTTTCTTCTTTCCTTGATTGTAAATTAAGGGCAAAACCATGCATTATACTTCTGTTTTCTCTTCTGTGTATTTATAACAATTCATTGGATGACTATTTTCTAATCAACTCTCAATTATTTGCCTGAGGATGAGTTCATTTCATTCAGCTATATAGAATGTTGAAGAAAGTTTCATTTATTCTTCCAGTAATTAAACATTTATTGAAAGGTTGTTCTGTGGTAGGTATTATACTAGATACTAAGTGCAAAGATGAATAGAATTCTGCCCTTGGCCTCAAGAAATTTATAGCATTGTAAATTATGTATGTGCTTATAAGCCTGTTTCTTTACTCTGAACCTAGGTTTCTGCCCTATGCCCAACTCATAGGTTAGCTGGCTTTTCACTATTGCATAGATGGAACAGCCTCCTGCTGTCGGTCGCACTGCTAGATGACTGTTGTCTAGTTTATTCTGTGTCTGGCTTTCCTTGCCTCTGGTTTATATGACTATTATCTTTTGCTGTTTTACGTATTTATTTATTTTAACGTTTATTTTAGAGAGAGAGAGACAGTGCGACTGGGGGAGGGGCATAGAGAGAAGAGACTCTGAGACGTGGGGCTCGAACTCTTCCAGCCGTGAGATCATGACCTAAGCCTAAGTCAGATGCTTAACTGAGGGACCCAGGTGCCCCTGCTGTGTTGTTTTTTTTATAAGACATATTAATCATAGACTACATGAAAAACTAATGTGCAGTATAACATTATTATAAACGGTCAAGAAATAGAACATTACCTGCATCTCAGAAGTTCCTTCGTTATTCCCTTATGCCCCAAAGGAATCTATTCTTGTGACTTGTAAAAAATCATATACTTGCTTTTCTTTGTAGACTTACTACCTATGTTTGCATCCCTATTTAACATAATTTAGTTTTACTTATTTTTGAACTTAATATAAAAGGATTTATATTAGGGGGCACCTGGGTGGTTTGGTTTAGTTGGTTAGGCATCGGGCTCTTAATTTCAGCTCAGGTCATGATTTCATGGTTCATGGGATCAAGCCCCTGCGTCAGGCTTTGTGCTGACAGCATGGAGCCTTGTTGGGATTCTCTCTTTCCCTCTCTCTCCCTCCCCAGCTTGCATGCTCCCTCTCTTTCTCTTTCAAAATAAATAAGCTAAAAAAAAAAGAAAGATTTATATTATATGTATACTTTTGTCTTGCTTGAGTTTTTTTCAAGGTTGTTCATGAGATTTGTTCTTGTAGTTCAGTGTCACAGTAGTTTCTGTGTTTCCGGTTTAGCATAGTTTTTGTGCTAAGTAGAAAAAGGTTTTTTTAAAGATATTTTTGCCCTAATCTCTGAAATCTGTGATAAATAAATAAATAATTAAAGTTTATTTATTTTGAGAGAGAGAAACGGAGAGCAAGGGAGGGGCAGAGAGAGAGGGAAAGAGAGGATCCCACTTCTAGTTCAGTGTAGTCTCAGTCCCACAACTGAGATCATGATCCGAGCTGGAATCAAGAGTCTGACCCTTAACTGACTAAGCCATCCAGGTGCCATGTGAACGTGTTACTTTATATGGCAGAAGGGACTTTGAAGGTGTGATTAAGTTAAGGCTTTTGAAGATTATCTTTGATTATCCAGGTTGGTTCAATGCAATCACAAGGGACCTTAGAAGAGGGAGACCTATATATAAAGAGATGTGATGCTGGAAGCAGAGCTCAGAGAAAAAGACTTGAAGATGCTATACAACTATGGGGTCATGAGCCAAAGCATACACGCAGCTTCTAGAAGCTAGAAAAGGCAGGGAAAGGGATTCTCCCCTCAAGCTTCCATAATGAGCATAGCCTTACTACACCTTGATTTTAGCCCCATTAGAAGCCTGGACTTTTGATCTCTATAACTGTAAGATTAGAATTTGTGTTGTTTTGCCACTAAATTTGTGGTAATTTGTTACAGTAGCAGTAAGAAACTCATACTTTTTTTTGAATATATGACTATATACTACACTTTATTCCATTCTTCTCTTGCTGGACATTTGGGGTATTTTTTGTTTTGGCATTTATGAATGATGTGACTATGAGTATATTTGTGTGTGTTTCCTAGGCTACATGAGAGAAGAGTGTTTAGGGTATATACCTGGGAAGAGAGTTGTTGGATAATGAAGTGTGCACATTTTCAGCCTTACTTTATAGAACTATTTCCAAAGTACATTCCTTCCAATGGTGTATGAGAGTCTCAGGTTTTATTTTTAAATAATTTCTTTTTTGATAGTCACTATGATAATGCTTCCTTCCTTTATGTGGGCGGGTTCTCAAAATTTGCTTCAAGTCAAGACACATTTAGGAACTAATTTATACTTTTTTGAATTTAGAAATAGTAGGTGGCATTGGTTTATTTTTATTCCCTTTTTTATCAACTAATTTTTCTCTTAACCTTAAAATAAATTATAACAATGCAAATGCTGTAATTTAATTTATAATCATAGTTGTAGTGTAATATTTTTCTCTTGCTGACAAAAACATTTTTATATGAATTTGCTAAGTAGTAGTTGTATAATGGATTTAAATTCAAGGCCTCCATGCAAACATGGTAATTTCTGTTCATCAGCATTCAATTTTCAGCACAGGGAATGTTTTGGACAATAGTATGTATGTCTGTGAAATGTGACTGTTTCTTCTTCTTTTGGTTAAGAAGCATACAAAATGATATATTAAGTAATGATGTCCATTTATTGAGTATAGTTAGTATGCCAGGCACTGTGATAAATAAACAGTTTGCATATATCATATATTAACACTTTTAATCCTGGGATAGCCACCATTGTTATGGTTTTTTGTTTGTTTGTTTTGTAGCTGAGGAAATTTCAGCATGGAAAAATTAAGTAATGGGCCTTAGATTACACAAACAGGATTTGAATCTAGGTAGTCTGGTCTTCACGTCTATTTTGGGAGAAGTCCCTGGATTTAGAAGACAATAAACTTACTGCAGTATTATGTTAATTTCTGTTATAGAGAGTTCTCTTCATTTGGTGTGGTTTGGTCTGGCTTATGTTTATAGAATTGTTACAGGATTTTTTTTTTTATCCATTTGCCATTGTGCCTCTTACCGTTCTTATTTTCATTTTCCTTTTATTTCTCCTTTTCCTCTCATCTTTCTGTTCTATTTGTGTATGTGAATTTATATGACTTTTAAAAAAATTTTAATGTTTTATTTATTTTTGAGAGTGAGAGAGAGAGACAGCATGAGCAGGGGAGGGTCAGAGAGAGAGGGAGACACAGAATCTGAAGACAGGCTCCAGGCTCTGAGCTGTCAGCACAGAGCCCGGCGCAGGGCTCGAACCCACAAACCATGAGATCATGACCAAGCCAAAGTTGGATGCTTAACCGACTGAGCCACCCAGGTACCCCATATATGACTTTTAAATTATAGTTCGATTTTTCATTTTCACCCTGTTAATTAACTTCATCAAATATCTATTTTCTTTAAAAACAACATTTTGGTGTTAAAAAATTCTTTTTAAATGTGTATTTGTTTTTGAGAGAGAGAGAGAACGAGTATGAGCAGAAGAGAGACAGAGATCAAGACACAGAATCCGAAAAAAGCAGGCTCCAGGCTCTAAGCTGTCTGCACAGAGCCCGATGTGGGCTCAAAGTCATGAACTGTGCGAGATCATGAACTGAGCCAAAGTCAGATGCTCAACAACTGAACCATCCAGGCGGCCCTCAAATATCTATTGATAAACTGAAAAATTTATATATTTTTTATTATGGCAGAGGGTTGTGATTGTGATATGGTTTTCATCTTTAAGGGATTTATAATCTAGGGGATTGTCATTGTTTACCTATTAATTTGATGGCTATTTTCTTCTCAATCTTTTTCAGTCTAGCACATGTTTCAAATGAGTTTTCACCACGTTATTTTACAAATTGAATATCCATTTAATATGTTTTGTTCATATTTCATCATCCTTCGGTCTGTTTTGGTAACATCTCCAGATTTATCCTCATTGACTGAATTCATTGGTATGCTGTTTACTAGGACTTAGGTCATTAAGAATATTGTTGAGGAGGAATTTTTAATTTATCTCTTCTGGTATCTAGTTTTCTTGCATCAAGATTGATTATTTTTAAGCTATTAGTGTTATTGAAAAAATTAATTCCAATTATTTGCAGCCAAATTACATTCATTTTTGCGATATAATTAGTGATGTAGAATCAAAAAAACCTGTTGCCCCATACCATTGAAGCCTGGTGTGTTAGTTGTCTATTGCTGCATAGCAAATTACCCAAAACTTAGTGTTTTAGAACAACAGCATTTATTATCTCACAGTGTCTGTAGGTCAAGACTTTGGGTGTGAGTCAGGTGGGTACTCTGGTTTAGGGTCAGTCATAGGCTGCTGTCAAGGTAGGCTATAGTTGTCACATGGCTCAACTGGGGAAGGATCTGTTTCTGTGCTTACTCAGATGGTTGGCATTGATTCAATTCCTTTTGAGTGGTTGGAGTAAGGGCCTCCCTTCTCTACTAGTTCTTGGTATCAGTTGCAAGTGGATTCATATACTTTTGCTAGCAAGGGCTACCCTCAGTTCTTTGCCATGTGGTCCTTTCTTGGGGGGCAACATGGCAGCTTGCTTCATTAGAGCAGGTAAGTGGAAAGAGCCAAAGAAAGAGAATGTGAGCAAGGTAGACGTCTTTAGTAATATATTTGGGAAGCAACCTATCACTTTTGCTATATTCTCTTCATTAGAGGCAAGTCACTACTTTTTTTAAATAAAATTTTTTTAATGTTTATTTTTGAGACAGAGACAGAATGTGAGTCGGGGATGGGCAGAGAGAGAGAGGGAGACACAGAATCCAAAGCAGGTTCCAGGCTCTGAACTGTCATCATAGAGCCCCATGCAGGACTCAAACTCAAACTCACGAACCGTGAGATGATGACCTGAGCCAAAGTTGGATGCTTAACTGACTGAACCACTCAGGTGCCCAAGTCACTAGATTTCACCTACACTCAAGGAGTGATCAAAAGCATGAGATGAGAGATTATTGGGAGCCATTTTAGCAGCAGTGTAGTATATTTTGGTAGCTTATAGGATTCTAGGTGTTTTCTAGGGTTCAATTCCTATTTGGAACAGGTGTATTCTTAGATTTATTTCAGTGTTCTGTGCAGGACTTCACATAGGATATCACTTTGTTCCATGATATTTCCACTGGTAATTTAGAGTGAGACTGTGAACATTATTTGGCTTTTGTAGTTATATCTGAGAGGTAACTAGTGGTCATTATAAAAAAATTTTTTTTATTGTGGTAGAATACACATAAGATTTACCATTTTAACCATTTTTAAGTGTACAATTCAGTGCCATTACATACTTTAACAATGTGCCACCAGAACTTTTTCATCTTCCCAAAATGAAATTCTGAACCCAAACAGTAAATCTCCATTATCCCCTTCTTATAGCCCCTGGCAACCCACTGGACAGAAACTGTTTTTCTATCTCTATGAATTTGCCTACTCTAGGTAACTATTATAAATGGAACCATATATATGTCCTTTTGTGACTGGCTTAATTTCACTAGCTTAATGTCTTCAGGGTTCATTCATGTTCTAGTGTATTTGAGAATTTCCTTTTTTATGATTGAGTAATATTCCATTGAATGTATATACTACATTTCGTTTATTCATTTGTCTGTCACTTGGGATGGACACTTGGGCACTTCTACCTCTTGGCTATTGTGAATAATGGTGCTATGAACATTAGGGTACAATGTCTTTTTGACTCCTTACTTTGAATTCTTCTGGGTATATACTCAGAAATGGAATTACTTGATCATGTTTTAAGTCTATGTTTTATTTTAGGGAGGACCTCCAATACTGTTTTCTGTAGTGGCCACACCGTTTTAAGTTAATATCAGCAATGTACAGGGCTTCCAGTTTCTCCTCATCTTTGCCAGCAGCTTGTGTGTGGTTGTGTGTGTGTGTGTGTGTGTGTTTATAATTGTCATTCTAATGAGTATATAGTGATTAGTGGTTTGATTTGCATTTCCCTAGTAATTAACGATGTTGAGCGTCTTTTCATGTACTTACTGACCATTTGCATATTTTCGTTGGAAAAATGTCTCTTCAGGTTGTTTGCCCATTGAAAAACATTGTTATTTTGTTGTTGAGCTGTAGTTCTTTATATACTGTAGATATTTAGCCCATTATCAGATATGATTTGCAGAAAATTTTTCCCATCCCATTTCCTTTTCATTCTGTTGATAGCATCCTTTGATTCACAAAAGTTTTTAATTTTTATGAAATCCAGTTTATCTTTTTTCTTTTGTTTTGATATTATATTCAAGAAATCATTGCCAGATCCAATGTCATGAAGCTTTTCCCCATGTGGTCTTCTAAGAGTTATAGAGATAGATTTTTTTAAAAATCCACTTTCAGTAAATTTTTCTATACAGTTACAAAGTAAGTGTTCGGGTTCATTCTTTTGCATGTGAGTATCTCATTTTCCCAATACTATTTGTTAAAAATGACTGTCCTTTCTCCATGGAATGGTTTTGACACCCAGTGCAGATTTTTTCTATACATAATTTATGTGCACACCTTTAAAAATACAAAGGGGATATATATATATACATAAATGTGTATGTATATATATATACACGCGCACATACAGTTTTATAATTCTTCCACTTAAAGCATAAAGGACAATTTTTCAGGTTTAAGTATTTTACAAGTTGCTTTTTTTAATGTTCATTTATTTAGTTTTGAGAGGAGTGGAGGGGCAGAGGGGGAAACAGAGAATACCAAGCAGGCTCTGCACTGTCAATGCAGAGCCCAACAATGGGGCTGGAACTCATGAATGGTAAGATCATGACCTGAACCAAAATCAAGAGCCAGACCCTTAACTGACTGAGCCAACCACCCACCCCAATAAATTACTTTTTAAATTTATTTTGTATTTGTAATCAATTTAAATATGCATGTAAAGTTGAATGATTCTCTATGCTTCATTATAGAAAAGAATAGTTTTCTTTTCTCCCCACTCTGCCCTATTTCCAACTCTGCAGAAGTACTCATTTGAATACTTTTTCCTGATTCTTTCAGTGTTTACCTCCATATCTCAAACTAATATGCTTGTATTGCTGCTGATTAATTTTTATTAAAAATTTTTTAATGTTTATTTATTTTTGAGCGAGAAAGAGAGTGAAAGGGGAGGGGCAGAAAGAGATGGAGACACAGAATCTGAAGCAGGCTCCACACTCTGAGCTATCAGCACAGAGCTCGATGCTGAGTTCGAACCCATGAACCATGAGATCATGACCCGAACTGAAGTCAGACACTCAACTGACTGAACCACCCAGGAGTCCCTAATTTTTAAATTTTAGTGATAATATATTGGCTTTTCACTATGGAAGTTGGGGATTTTGTTTTCTCACTACTTATCTCATTCCTACCACAATTAGGTCCTATTTTTCCAGTAATGTTATATCTTAATTTTGGTATAAGTAGTCAGACTTTATTTTGACTCTGTAAATGCTTTGACATGTAGGTGAAATTTGCTATCTATACAGATAGAGAAAATAGTGGTATCTTTTCTTTTCTACATTGCTTTGAATTTTTTCTTAGAGCTTTATAATTGTTGGTTTTGTTTGTGTGTTTTGGTTGGTTAGTTTCCTAATCACCAATTCAGTCCCAAACTTTCCACCATTTGTACAGGTCTCCTGTTAATGTATTCAGGTTCATTTAGGTATTCTATCAATAGCATCATCTTTGAGAACTCTTTCCTAGAGCCATTCTTGTCTTACAGGCTCATCTTAGTGTTCCCACACTTTTTGCTAGGGTTCACATCAAATGTTTATTGAAAGAATGATTGGTAAAAGTTCAGATTGTAGAATTTTAAAAAATATTTACTCATTTAGGCAAGAGAAATAAAAGCAAAAACAAACAATTTGGATTACATCAAAACAAAAACTCTCTGCACAGTGAAGGAAACAGTCAGGAAAACTAAGAGGCAGCCTACCAAATAGGAGAAGGTATTTGTAAAGGACATATCTGATAAAGGGTTAATATCCAAAATGTATAAAGAACTGATACAATTCAACACCCAAAAAGCAAAGAAGCCTTTTTAAAAATGGGCAGAAGACATGAGTAGACATTTCTCCAAAGAAGACATACAGATGGCCAACAGACATGAAAAAGTGGTCAGTATCACTTATCATCAGGGAAATGCAAATCAAAACTACAATGAGATTACCTCACATCTGTCAGAATGACCAAAATTAAAAAAAAAAAAACAATGCACAAGGAACAACAAGTGTTGGCGAGGATATGGAGAAAAAGGAACTCTCTTGCACTGTTGATGGGAATGCAAACTGTCATAGTGCAGCCACTATGGAGAAAACACTATGGAAATTCTTCAAAAAATTAAAAATAGAACTACCCCCTGATCCAGTAATTGCACTACTAGGTATTTTACCCCCAAAATACAAAATCACTAATTCAAAGGGGTACATGCACCTGTGTATTTACTGTAGCATTATTTACAATAGCTAAACTATGGAAACAGCCAAAGTGTCCATTGGTAGATGAATGAGTAAAGAAGATATGTGTACACACACATGCACTCACATAAAGGAATGTTACTCAGCCATAAAAAAGAATGAACCCGTGCCATTTGCAACAGTGGATGGAGCTAGAGAGTATTATGCTAAATGAAATATGTCAGTCATAGAAAGACATATTTGGTCCTACTCATATGTGGAATTTAAGAAACAAAACAAATGAGCAAAGGAAAAAAAAGAGACAAACCAAGAAACAGACTCTTAACTGTAAGTGGGTATGGGAATAGGTGATGGGGATTAAAGAGTACACTTACAATAATGAAAAAAAATACCCTACAAAAGGGTATATTTATAAAACAAAAGTGGAACTCTAAAAAAAGTTTGCTCATTCACATAACTTTGTATGCCATAAATTAAGATTGTCAATAGGGAAAAAATATATATCTATAACATAATTTAGCTGTTTTCAAACTCTTTGGTTTCAGGAACTCTTACCTTAAAAATTTTTGAGGACCCTAAAGAGTTAATCATAGATTAAAATTACATATAATTTAAAAATACATTTTAAATTTATGTATTTTAAAATAACAGAACGATTGCATGTTAACTATTTTCCAAAAACAGAAAAGCGAATTGATAAAATGAGTGGCATTCTTTTATGGTTTTTTTCAAGTCTCTTCAATATCTGGCATGATAGAAGACAGCTGTATTCTCATAGTTTTGTGTTCATTCTCTTACAATATGTTGCTTTGGTTGAAGTATATGAAGAAAATATGGCCTCATACAGAGACACAGTTGCAAAAGGGAGAAATAGTTTACTAGCCTTTTTAGATTGTAGATTTTCTTTTTATAAATTAAAAAGATTTTTAAACTTTTTAATAAAGTATATATTTATTTTGAGAGAGTGAGAGAGAGAGAGAAAATCAACAGGGGAGGGGCAGAGAGAGGGGGACAGAGAATCCAAAGTGGGCTCTGTGCTGACAGCAGAGCGCCTGACATGGGGCTCAAACTCACAGTGACATGACCTGAACCAAAACCGAGAGTCAGACACTTAACCAACCGAGCCACCCAGGAGCCCCTGTGTATTCCCTCTTCCAGGCACAGCAGGATGCTAGGCATATCTTTTACATATCCTGCCGTAATTTTAGAAGTAGTCAGTTGTCCAAAGAGCTTTCATTCTTTTTGTTTTGTTTTTAAAGTTTATGTATTTATTTTGAGAGAGAGAGAGAAATATGAATGAATCTCAAGCAGGCATCTGGCTGTCAGCATAGAACCTGATGTGGGGCTCGAACTCACAAACCATGATATCACCACCTGACCCGAAATTGAGAGTCAGACAGATGCTTAACCAGCTGAGCCACCAAGACATCCCTCAGCCTTTTTTTTTCTGGAGGAAAATGGTATTTGGTATCCTCAATCTGGGTACTAATGGATGCTTAATGAACTGTCCTGCATTGCTTCTAGGACTGCTCAATGGTTAGTTATGAAGTACATATTTAAATAAAGATCATATTTTTCATATTTTCTTTATTGTAGGATTCAGGATATTTACTTCTTTGACTTTTGTATTTATATCTCTTTTTGCGTAAAATGGCAATTCTTAGTGGCTTAATGTAATCATTTATTTTCTATATCCTGCAGTATGTCTATAATAGTTTTAAAATAACGTAATTGATATAACTTCTAATAATGTAACTACTAAATGCTGTTTTAACATTTCTTTGTGGGTCTTTTATTCCTTTAGAATAAAGAGTGTGCTATCAAAATAATGAATTATAAAGTGACTTGTATTATTTTCTGTATAATTATGCCACAAACTTGGTAAACAGTGGGTTGTTGGTTTCAGTCTTTTAAATTTTTAGAGGTTGTCCTTCCCCTCCCCATTTTTGATATTTGGCTTTTTTTTCTTTTTAAATTTAATTTTGTCTTAAAAATGTTTTTTAATGTTTTATTTATTTTTGAGAGAGAGAAAGACAGAGAGAGAGAGAGAGAGAGAGAGAGAGAATAAGCGGGGAAGGGGCAGAGAAAGAGGGAGACACAAAATCAGAAGCAGGCTCCAAGCTTTGAGGTGTCAGCACAGATCCTGATGCAGGGCTTGAACTCGTGAACTGTGAGATCATGACCTAAGCTGAAGTCAGAGACTTAACTGACTGAGCCACCCAGGTCCCCCTAATTTTGTCTTTTAATTGTCTTGAGGGAAGAGGCCTTCACTGAATATCTGAACTAAGTGCTAAATTCAT
>PJEM01014337.1:5918-35817 GCA_004023845.1 Helogale parvula
TATTTATTTTTGACACAGAGAGAGACAGAGCATGAGAGGGGGAGGGGCAGAGAGAGAAGGAGACACAGAACCAGAAGCAGGCTCCAGGCTCTGAGCTAGCTGTCAGCACAGAGCCCGATGCGGGGCTCGAACCCACGAACGTGAGATCTGACCTGAGCCGAAGTCGGAGGCTTAACCGACTGAGCCACCCAGGCGCCCCATGAAGACACATTTTAGAGGGCAGAGGTTACATTCTTCCTTTTCTCTGTGACTCTAGCTGCTTGGTGTCAGGTCACAGCCATGGCCAGGGTGGATGCCTTGCATGCCATGATGCCCAAGTACCATTTACAACATGCAACCACCTAGTGGCACTTTGTTTCTCTCGAGAAGACTAATAGTGACCACTGGCCTGTGCTTGAGCTCAAACCACAAACAAAAACTCTCCACTTTTTAAAGATGATAAGCACAAATACTCTAAAAGAAAGTTGGGCTAAGAATGTTAACAGAAGGACACTTGGGTGGCTCAGTGGGTTGTATCCAACTCTTGATTTCAGCTCAGGTCATGATCTCATGGTTCCTGAGATTGAGCCCTATGTCTGGCTCTGCACTATAGCATTGAGGCTTCTTGGGTTTCTCTCTCTCTCTCTGCCTCTCCCTTGTTCTCTCTCTCTCTCTCTCTCTCTCTCAAAATAAATAAATAAACTTTAAAAACAAGACTATTAATAGGAAATGTGCAGAAACAAAACAGTGGGACAGCCCCAACTCATACAAAAAGTTGCTCAACTATCCTGGTAAATCGGGGGTGTCTGTTAAGACCACTGCTAGATCCCATATTGCATCCATCAGATTTGTCAACTTTTCCTAAAAGTCTAATAATAGCAAGTGTTTTTGAGCATTTGGTAAAATGCAAGCTCTCCTACACTGACAATGGGAACATTGTGTCCTTACCACTTTGGTGACCAAATATCAGCATCTGATACTGATGAAGATACATGGATTCTAGGAATTCATGGCATTAATATATTCAATATTCTATACTGGTAGAGAATCTCTTAGATGTGGCTTAAAGCAATAAGAAATAGGTTTGTACAAACAATACTTTCTGAAGGAAAAAACCATATATGTTCATCAATAAAATAATAGATCAATAAATTATATGTTCCTATAGTGGAATCGTATCATAGGTAAAAATAGTAACTAGATCCACATGCAGAAGCAAGGTTATATTTAAAGATATAATATTGGTTGCAAATAGTCACTGGCCAAAGATACATACGGTATGGTATGATTTATTTAATATTTTAAATATACGATACTCCATACAAGGGACCAGCAAACTTTTTCTGTATGGCGCCAGATAGTAAATACTTTGCCCTTTTCAAACTCTCTTACAACTACTCAGTTTTGCCATTGTAGCCTGAAAGCAGCCATAGACAATATATAAATGAACAAGCATGGCTATATTCCAATAAAACTTTATTTATAAAAACAGGTGAAAGGCTAGCTTAAGCCCTCAGGCCTTAGTTTGCTAAACCCTGATTTTCCTATATGAAAATAGATGTGCTTTTGACATCTAGATATCAATATATATCCTGGTCCTGGAGTAAGGGAGAAGAATGAAATTAAAGAGAGGCACAGCATAGAATTAACCTGTACTGAAAAATCTTAAGGTTATATATTTTAAAAAGTACTGTAGTAAATATGGCACAATGTTAACATTTGTTACATTTTGATTCATGTTACTTAAACTATTCTCTTTCTGTGTGTAAGAAAAATACATAATACTGAAACAAAAGGTTTGAAAGATACATTAAAATGTTAAAGATAACGTAACTCAGAACAATAGGAGAAACATCTGCCAAAAATTCTATTTCTTCCAGAACACTCTGTCTTTGTCTCTATACCCCTTGCAGTGACAAGTTAGGCCAAGAAGTTAAGAGTGTGAATGCCAAAGGGAGAAATTTCTCTCTGTTCTCAGAACTAATCATCACGGTTGAACTGCATTATGAATGGCATTTGCATCTAGGGCAGGGTCGAGCAAGTTGTGATTGGATCTCTCTTTATGTGGGTTCAAGCAAGTGTGAGCAGAATTTGTGACCTACTTCTACCAAAGTTCCAGGACTTCAGAACTGCACTTTGTGACTGACCTCATCCCTCTCTCCATCTTATCATTTCTCCTCGAATTTCATCATTATAGCATGTTGATAAGGTGTTTATGTCATAAACTCCATAGGTTGCCTCATCATCATAGTACTGCATAAGGTATACAGATTCCAATGCCAAGTGTCCTGGGTTCAAATCTCAGGTGTGCCTGTAATGAGCTGTGTGACTTTATGCCAATTACTGATCACCTTAGCTTTCTCATTTACACAAATGGGGTGGTAATATAGAATTTATCTTATAGAGTACTTGTGAGGATTCCATGAGTTAAATATTTGCCAAACACCTAGGCCAGGGACTAGCCCCTAGTCAGTGCTGCGTCACTGTTTTATATGTAATACAATTAAGTGGATTTACTTGTCTTTTTAATCTTGTTGAACTTTATCAGCCACCCTAAAATTTTCTAGAATGAAATGACAGAGAGCACAGTATCTGAGAATACAGCATTTGGAGCCCAAGAAACCAATGATCTATCCCCAAATTGTGACTTTTATTAGCTCTGAGAATATAAATAGGCTTTATAAGGGCTTTGTAACATTGAATCCTCCTCTGCAAAATGAGGCTAATAACAGTACCTACCTCCTAGAAAATTGTTTTAAGAACTAATGAAGGCATTATTGGGACCTAGGTCAGCACACAGTAAACACCCAAACAATACCTCTAAGAGTAATGGACAATTGTGAAACAATTGTTGGCAGCATTTAGCAAACACCTAAATCCTGTAACAAGAATGGCAGAATCAAATTGCTGTAGAAATACAAGTGCATTACCTTTGTGACCTGGTAGGGAAACTTGGTATCTATAATGGTGTCAAGACTGGCACTTTCAGTGCACCAGAACCTCGGAGGGGTGAGGGAATTGCAGAGACAGTCTTGCAGATGTTAAGACATAAACACATGTGCTTAAACTCCAGAAGAAATCCCATGGGAGTTGACCTTCAGATCTTTTCTCTCTAGTTCAGCTCTCTGTTGTCCCCTGTGGGAGAAAAGACTGATCATAGGACAGAAAATGTCATTTAAGAAGCTTCAGGGTTGAAATAGTAGAAGTTGGGCCAAGCTTAGTGGCAGTCATCAGAACGTTGTCTAGGAAAGTGGAAAAACAAACACTCCAGATTAAAATTAGAAGCTGTCCTTGCCGTGCCAAAGTCACCAGGGCCCGGCGTTGGATTTACGAGAACACTGCCAGGGTGGGATCAGTCTGTCCTGTAGCAAAGCATATGCCGTAATCTCAGGATGAGCCAAGGCTGCTTTCAGAGATGCTGGCCATGTCTTTTTAGCCAGGCTTCTCTTAACACAGCTGTGAGAGCTTTTTGGTTATTCTAAAACAAATAACCAAAATAAATTCTTTATTTGCTTGGAAAGCAAGTAGACAAGGATTAGAATAGTGTTTCCTAATCCCGGTCCTGGCACACCTTACTACTCAGAATGCTCTTTCCCGTCCAGCAGTACGCTCAAACGAACATCAATATGCATAAAAAATACAAGTGTTTCTTGAAAAATATGTGGATTCTGAGTCTGGAAATCTGGTGTCGAGCTTAAAGTCCTTCATTTATACCAATCTTTCCATCAGTGCTCCACGTCTACTCTAGACTACCCAGGCTACCCATAGTATGGTTCAGCCTAGACTTCACTTGGGTTGCACATTCTCTGTCCCCCATCCAGACCTCCTGAAACAGCATCTGCATTTCAGCAAGACCCTCAGAGATTTCTACGTACATGCAAGTTTCAGAAGCACTGAACATATGGGAATCAATTCCCTCAAAGCTTTGGTTGCACATCCTCTATTTACACAACGTAGCTACCTAATGGTCCTGAAATATGTTATCCTGTCGTAGCCGACTCTAGCAGTGCTCTGCCCATATCCCTTCCAATCCTTTTCCATTTTCACGCACCATACCTTGATGGGTATCACTTCCAACAGCCAGCACCCTTGCCTTTTTGTTGGCTTCTCCTTCTGAATGCTGGAAACCCCTTTGCCTACTATCAAGGAAAGCGGAAGTAACTGGCGATTTCCATCCTCTCCAGCAGCCCTTAATGAAGAGTAACACGCACAGGGACTACCACATTCCAGCCCCCATGCTCTTCATCAAAAACTCAGCTTTGATGTGTGGTCTACATCAGGATGGAGAAGGCCAGAGTTCTCATCTGCCTGAGTTTGCTTGGCATCACACCTTCTATCTTCTTCCATTTCCAGTCCTGCTCAGTCCCCAATAAGCTTGCCATGGAACTCTTTGCAATAAACTTATTACTCATAGATCCTTGTCTCAGGGTCTGCTTCTGTGGAATCCAAAGTAAGATACATGCTATTTTAGTTTAGGATGATAGAGACAGACACCAGTATCCAATTAAGAGTTGGGTTATTTCTAAAGTTCCCTTGGTCACTGTTTTAGTCCCTGAATCTTTGGTTTAGCCTGAGTCAGATCTTTTGGATATCTCAAAGAGCTGCAGGACGCCAATGAATTCTAGATATTCCACACTTAGACATTTAGATGTTCACATTCTGAGAATGTGATACATATAAATGATGCTTTACTTTCTGAATTAACTAACCATGGCTGTGTAGTGAGTGTGGTGATAATGGTATGCTGTGGCTGACTCTATAAAAGACCCATTAAAAAAAGCTAAGGATCTAGAAGATGGGCACTGACCAAAGGCTACAGCCACAGCCACAGCTATGTATTATCTGTGGCTATTGAATACTTGCAACATTGTCAATGTAAATTGAGATGGGCTACAAGTGTAAAACCCTAACCTCACTTCAAAGACTAAGTACACAAAAAGAATGCAAAGGACACTGGAGAAGCTCAGCCGGTTAAGTGTCCAACTCTTGATTTCAGCTCAGGTCATGATCTCAAGGTCATGAGATCAAGACTCATGTCAGGCTCCACACTGAGCTTGGCGCCTGCTTGGGGTTCTCATTCTCCCTCTGTCTCTTCCCCTCCACTGCTCACACTTTCTCTGTCTCTTTCAAAATAAAGAAATAAACACTTTTTAAAAATATATATAAAATAGCTAAATTTTATGTTGATCACATGATTAATATTTTTGAAATATTAGCTAAAATAATATTTTTATTTGGGGTGGCTCAGTCAGTTAGGCATACAACCTCAGCTCAGGTCATGATTTTGCAGTCATGTGTTTGAACCCCACATTGGGCTCTGTGCTGATAGCTCAGAGCCTGAAGCCTGCTTTGTATTCTGCGTCTCCCTCTCTCTTTGCTCCTTCCCCACTTCCACTCTGTCTCTCTCTCTCAAAAATAAACATTAAAAAAGTTATTTAAAATTAGGTTCACCTGTTTGCTTTTAAATTTTTTAATGTGACAAATAGAAAATGGTAAATTACATATGTAGCTGACATTGTATTTCTACTGGCCTGGATATAATAGAGACCTTATCTTTCAATGTAAATGGTCAGACCCAGTTAAGTTTCCTCAACTCTTCATAATGCCTTCACTGTACTGGTATGAAATCGGCCCCTAGTAAACATACGATATGGTACATAGCCCTCAATTACAGATACTTTCACTGATGTGTAAAGTTGCCATGGAGGTAGAAATGCCTAAAGTCTGACCTTTAGCTCAGAAAATACTATACCAGAAGCCTATTGTACAAAACAGGGCCAGTAGGTAATTACTCTTAGTTTAAAATGATTAAATTTGAGGAAATTTATTTTAAAGCTGTTAAAGCATTATTCCAGTGCTTCTTTGCTTATACATGAAGTTTGGTGGTCAGCTACTTGGCTTCCCTCACAGTTACTCTGGGTCACATCTTCCAAGTCTTCCACTGATAGTGTATAGAGATCAAGGCCTCCAAAATTACCTCCTAAATTGGGACAACTTCAACTGAGTTCCTTCTTTCTGGTTTCTCGGCCTCAACTCCTTCTCCACATGGCCAAGAGATAATCCCCCTAACACACAGTCCAGCCTCAGCTCTCCCACTCTCACTCTAAAAAAGGCCCTCTATTGTATGGCATTTCTTGCTAAATTCTCTCCGGATACCTCAACAGTCATTAAGTGCTCTCCACACTCTGCCTCCAACTCTCCTTTTTTCATTGCAACTACCCCCCCCCTTTTTTTTTCCAATTCCTATGAGACCACTTGCCATTCTCTCTACATCTTACCCCATGTGCTTACCTCTGGTTCTTCTCCCAGACAGTTTTCTTTACTCAGAATTCCCTCTTCCTTCTTCACCACTCTATACCCCAAGACCTATCTAAAATGTTACAGTATTACATGATGGTGTATTATCAATGCCTTAAGTCAGAAGGCAAAATACAGAAGACCAGCAAGACAACAGTAGAAATAAACTAGATGGAAAAGCTGTTGAACTAAAAAAAACATGGTTTCTGAGCTCTCAGGTCCTCTTCTCTTAAAGAATTTTTTTGGAGAGTTGGAGGCACAATGTTAATTCAAAATTGTCACCCAGAATGGAACTTCACCTTTTTTTGTAGATTTACTCTTTTCCATTTTCTTGGAAGCCAAGCGAAATCACTGGTGAATACTGTGAGACGGAAATTGGATTAGGGGAGTAGTAAGGGGCTGCCAGAATTTCCGGGGAGAGTACGGTATACAGAATGACCGCATGACTGAAACTGATTATAAGAACTCCTAGAACTATAACTAACATTTTAAAGTTCCATGGTAGGGGCCCCTGGGTAGCTCAGTCGGTTAAGCTTCTGGCTTCGGCTCAGATCACGATCTCATGGTTCGTGGGTTCGAGCCCCGTGTCAGGCTTTGTGCTGGCGACTAGCTCAGAGCCTGAAGCCTGTTTCAGATTCTGTGTCTCCCTCTCTCTCTGACCCTCCCTTGCTCGCGTTGTCTCTTTCTGTCTCTCAAAAATAAATTAAAAAAACATAAAAAATGTTTTAAGTTCCATGGTATAGCTGTTTGGCTTAAGTAGCAAAGTAGGAAGATTACATTTGCAGGCGTTTTGAAAATACATTTGACTATATCTTAAACTTTTTGGTAACTCTCTCTCTCTCTCTTTACCATGCTTAGGGAACTAGTAAAAAGCACTTGGTTACTGAAAGGCAACATACCAGTTCCCTATCAATAAAGATTTTTAAAAGCAGACAAAATTTTGTTTATGTGTGAAGA
This sequence comes from Helogale parvula, assembly GCA_004023845.1. Classification (NCBI taxonomy): domain Eukaryota; kingdom Metazoa; phylum Chordata; class Mammalia; order Carnivora; family Herpestidae; genus Helogale; species Helogale parvula. Next base: position 13,152 of record PJEM01014337.1, read on the forward strand.
ATATTTCCTTAGAAAGGGGCAGTTACTCAGGGATTTGAACTTAATTGTGTCATTCTTACCAAAAAGAAAAAAAAAGAAAAGAAAAAGAAAAGAAAATCCCTTAGGCATACAAATTGAACTAATTTGCCTTCCTGGTAGCCTAGCTAAAAACATGTGTCTAGTGACTGTACAGTATTTAAGCTAATGCAAGTGTGATTTACATTTTCAGGAATGGACAAATGAGGTTTTCAGTTTGGCAACAAACCTGCTGGCCCAAAACATGTCCAGAGACGCATTTCTGGAAAAAGCGTAAGTAGCTCTAATTTTATTGCTAAGGGTGTTGCTTCTTCTGAGTCAGTTTCCTTTCTCCTTTGTGAGTCTTTTGTTTATGCTGCACTGGCTTCTTACATTGATAAACATAAACTTACCTTTGGGATTTGTTAGAGAACTGATACCTCCAGTGTTTAGAATTGGAAAACTTCCAAGAAATATTGCTTTCCTCCAAGCTGTACATCCGTGTTAGGCTGAGCTCTCCTGAACGTCAATGCCTTTGATACACAATAAGGGACACATCCAAATCCTGGCAGCTGAGTTCAAAACCAAATTAATTTCAGAGGGTCCCCTGCTTCTACATATGCCTGTCTCATGTCAATTATTAACCTGAAGAAGGAAAAGAACAACATATAGTATTCATTTCTCTAGAGTCTTAGATCTCTGATAGACTCTATAACTTCCCTGCCTACTAAATTGTAAGCTGATGTCCTGGTTTCTGCCCATAGATCCCAGAAAGTGTTAGTAAGAAAGGAGAAAGAGAAAAGATGCAGAGGAAGGCACAGAATGAAAGGAGAAGGAAAGACAAGCAAAACAAGATTACTCAATCACCCTGGAATTACATAGTTTTTCTAAAAATAATCTGACCAAGGAAAATAATGATTTTTGCCAGATGAGCAGCAAGGAAAACTGGCTGTGTTCTCTTTGGAAGCTATGGATGTCCAAGAGGTTGGGAAGCCTTGAAATCAAAACCACAAGCAGAAACATTACTAGGTGGTCCTCTATTTATTTATTAACTTTCTATTTTCCCTTTTCTTCTGTAAGACATACCCATCATTCTAAGACCTAAGACTCCAGCCTACATCTCCTTCTTGCTCTTCTATAAATTCCTTTTACTGTTAGTACCACACGGGTCTTCACTTAAATGCTTTTTTGTGTGATCATCTCCTCTCTAGTTTGTCACCTTGAGACCCTTTCTAATGCCTCTCGCTACCTGCTCCCTTTATCCTTTCTTTTTACTGTCTTTGAGTTTACCATCCTTTATCCATGAGAAATTCCTCGAACATCTAATGTGCCAGGTAGAGTTAGTGGAAGAGGACACAGAGATAAAGAAGACATTTTATCTGAAACTTAGCATGTCATCGCTGGTAAAATGTCTAATTGGCTCATCATTACCTATTGCAGATGTCTCTTTCCAACAAGTGTATCCCCCATGAATAGCTGTTTTGGGCATTCTAGAGCATGCCTTTTGAAGAACATGTTACAAGCATTTCTGATGCATATACATCTAGATATGGGATTGATGGGCCATAGCATATGCAGTTTCCTAAAGTTTCCCAATCCACACACCCATCAGCAGCATTCAAAATTTCTGTTGCTCTCTCTCTATCCATATGCCTATAAGCAGTTGAAGTGATAAATACAGTAATTGTATTGACACAATGGAATACTTTGCAACAATGAGAATGAATGATCTACAAGTATAAGCAAAAAATAAGGATGGACCTCAAAAATATAACATTGAGTGAAAGAGTCCATTTATATAAAGTGCAAAATGGGCCAAAATGAAATCTATGATGTTTAAAGTCAGAATAATGGTTCATGTGGGGGCTAGGCTCTGGAAAGGGCCAAGAGAGGAGCTTCTGGGATGTTGCTAAAGTGATCATGCTCTATTTCTTGATCTGGGTACTGATTGCAGAGACCTAGACAGTTTGTTAAGATTCAATAAACTGTACGTATGCATCAGCTCTTTTCTATGTATTTTATTCTTTAATAGAAATCTTTTTAAAGTTAAACACTTGTTTTTCTGTTTCTTCAACAGCTATACTAAGCTTAAGCTGCAAGTCACTCCAGAAGGGCGCATTCCTCTCAAAAAGTAAGCTGTGGGAGCCCTTCCCAGTGTTCATGTGCTGTTCTCAAAGATTTGACTCCATGCCATGGCCTTGTTTTGTTTCTCCACTGGCCCAAGTGGGAGCGTGAATGAGTGATAACCCTGGTCTCCCTCATGCTCCATGTTCCTATCAATGCAGCTGGTTTCCTTGTGGAGACTTTCCTGTGGCATCAGCTTTAAAAAACAACAAAGCAGGAAGCGGGTGGAAGGGGTGGGAAACCTTACTGCTAAACCCAAAAGTCCCTCTGAGATTCAGATCTATTCTAGGAGTAGAAATTGGGCAACTTCAATGCTTCTTTCTACCAACATGACACTAGCCTTGAAGGAGGAGCTGCAAACTTAAATGTCAACAGAAAGCAAGCAGGGAACTTACATGATGATGCCGGCCAGGAGTCAGAAGAACAGGACTAAAACCTCATCTAGAGGAGACAATGACAGCTCACCTCTACCATATTCCTTGTGGGACCAGAAGGCTCTGGACGCTAGACTGTGTCTAACGTTTCAATAGAACCCATAACTTCAAATCATTATATTAACTTCTATTTTAATACAGTGCTTAAATTCTATTTTGTTATTAAATTGATTACCCTTTTATTGAAGTATAGTTGATATACATACATTTTATTTTTTAAAACCAAACTACTAACAAAAGAAAATACATCTTTCGTCTTTAACTTTTGACTTAACTGACAGTTAAGCCATTATTCATAACAATGTTAAATTGTTATTAATAATAATATTAATTCATTACTTACTAATAATATTAATAACATATACCTTTAGAGCAATAGGCAGCAGCAAAGAAACAGAGTCATCAAGGATTTATTTCCATGCTTCATATTAGAGGCTATTTAATGCAGTGTTTTTTCATTGGGTCATCACCTTTGCCTTGAAAGGTTGCTTTTATATTAGACATTGTGATTTTGAAAAGCGCATCCATAAATCTTTTAGAGTATATATGCAGATGCATGGAGTAATGGGTATATTTTAATTATTTAAAAATGAAAGACAAAGAGGTTTGATTTAATGGGTGTCATCTATAAGTGTGTGATCTATATCTGACGTGTTGTGGCTTCACTTCACAGCATATACCGCTTGTTCTCAGCAGACCGGAAGCGAGTTGAAACTGCTTTAGAGGCTTGTAGTCTTCCATCTTCAAGGGTGAGCATGTTGCTTTTCTAGAATTAGTATTACTAAATAGCTGTAATTATCATCCTGAAATGTAGCTTGCCCCCACATTACCCAAACATTTTTTAAGAAGACCTTAGGACTTACTTATTAATATTTACAATATATGGGGCCACTATAACCACTATAATTATATTTTCTTTCATTCCCATAAACCCAATATTTTTTATCTATAAAGATCCTTGTTCTTTGTAAATAATAATTTAAAAAAAACATCTACTATAAAAAGTAGATGGGTCAAAAAGTATTATTGTTAAGAATTTAAACTGCTAATTATTAACAAATCCTTTGTTAGTATCCCTTAAGACGTTAGCTAATCATTTTGGACTGTGATTAGGAAGATACTTGAAATTTCAATCCCATCAGATTCTAACCTTTTAAAATGTCTAGTTTTAAAATTTATAAACTAATAAGCAATTAACATGAGAGCACATGTTAGAAATAAATATATTTACATACTCTGCTAGGCTGTGCTCACAACGTTTTTGCCTGGAGGGGTGTAGGATGAATTTGTAGACCGCCTACTTTGCTCACAAGGTGGTAAGGTAGTGGAGAGGAGAGCCATGTAACCTGCTTCTTTTTAGGCTTAACACACTCAAGGCACTCAATATATGTTGCTCACCTAAAATAATTTGCCTTCTTTTCAATGCATTTCTATATAACTGGCTCTAAAATGATTTGTTACCATTATTTCTGGGAGAGCAGACTCTGTTGTATAAAACTGTTTTCTCAGGCTATATGCAGAACTCGCCTTTCTATTGCAAATTATTTTTATCCTTGTATCTAAGCAACAAGTAAGCTCTTTCCCAAGGATAACGCTTATACTATAGGAATAACCTTCAAGCCTCTTGAAACACTTTTGCAATGTTCAGTTGCACTGAATAAAGTTGAGAGGCCATTCCTAAACTTATTAGGTTATGAAAAAGTATTGAGTACTATTATTAAATTTATCAACCCATTCTTGTTGTGAATACTTTTCAGGAAAATGAAGTTTATTAAGGACTTTGTAGGTAACAGAAAGAAAAAGAAGGGTGCTTCCCCACTCTAAGTTTTCCGCTATAGATGGAAAAAGTGGATGATGCTATAAACCTGGGCACAGCCATGGAAGGGCTCCCCCAAACCTGCTAACTGTCCCTTGAATAAGTAAACTCGAATGAGTGAACTTGGTTAATGTTGCTCTTTCCTAGCTGCTTTGGGAGTAGGTACCCTATGCTAGTTAAGGTCCCATCATTTGCTCAACAAATATTTCTTGAGCTCTTACTACGAGCCCTCAAGCCCCAAAACTGTGGTAGTGATCAAAACATAGTCGCAGGATCCAAAAATCTTACCGTTTCTGGGGGTCCTCCTCAAACACATGGCCTGACACATGCGTAACGGGGTGGAGGGTGCTGTGAGCAAGAAGAATGTAGTGCTGCCATTGTGAATAAGGAAGAATCATTCCAGAAAAAGGAAATAATATGTGCTAAAGCCCTGAGGCTGGAAAGAATTTACTGGCCTGAGTAATAACAACAACAACAACAAAAGACCTCTGCATTTAAGCACAAAAAGAAAGCTTGCGAGATTAATTTAGAAACCATGAAAAGATTTTTTTTCCCCTGCAATTGCTCCTGATTGTACCTCTACTGGGTAACATCTTGTGAATCTAATGCTCAAAAGTTTTAACTTATTATAATTCTAGCTAAAGGAAAGACTAGAAAACCAAATCCATCAACCAATTCTCTGTAAATTGCAATTTTCTAAAAAATTGGATACTGACAATTCAGTCAATAAATATAAATGGAGTTTTTACAATCCACTATGTCTATTATAGGTTCATGCTTTCAGACCAATATCAGCTGGAGACATTTTAAAAAGAAAATGAGATTCAAATAAGAGTTTTGTTTAAATTGAAAAAAAATACTTATCTTTAGTAAATTAGATGTTATGACAATTTTCTGAAAGCAAATTGGAGATATAAAAAAAACATAATCAGCCTCCATCATGAAGTCTTAAAAGATCATTATTCATAGTAAAGTATACTTTAGTTGGAGGACTTGTAGAATTAGAATGCTTTAAAAAAATCTAAAATCCAGGGGCACCTGGGTGGCTCAGTCGGTTAAGCATCCGGCTTCGGCTCAGGTTATGATTTCAAGTTTGTGGGTTTCAGCTCTGCGTCGGGCTCTGTGCTGACAGCTAGCCTGGAGCCTGCTTCAGATTCGATGTCTCCTGCTCTCTCTGACCCTCTCCTGCTTGCACTGCCTCTCTCTCTGCCTCTCAAAAAAAAATAAATAATAAATAATAAATAAATAAATAAGATCTAAAATCCAAAGACAGGTTAAGAACTAGGAAATAAATGTTTCCATGAACTGAAATATATATATATTAACCCTTGTAATATCATATCTACAGAACAGTGGTTCTAGAAAAAAATACAGTAATTAGCAAAAAGATTCTGGATATACTGACAAGAGGTGTTTCAAATACTCAACGGAAGAAAAGGTTACCTAAATGGTAGATAGGGCTGCATATCTGGGAGCCTCATTTCATGGCCCGCAGTGGTTCAGACTAGATTTAATTGTGTTCTGTAAATAGATACATTACCAGAAACACAGTGGATATCCTGTTGAGATTTTTTAAACATTATCTTTGTGCACATTGTTAGGGATAATTAATGCACTTAAAGTTGTATCCTGGCCAACTCGATTCACTGGAATAACACATTCCTTTAGAGGGTACTCCTTTAGAGATTACAGTTGCTTGCCAAAGTTACCTTAATTGTTAAAAAGTAGCACTGTATCTAAAAAGAGAGACAAAGCAATTACTGTCCTTCTATTAATAACCTGAACATATTTTCCAGGGAGACCTTTGAAGACCTTTCCATATTCAGAAAATTACCACTTTACCCACAAACTTTTTGAGAACTCAAAGTGGTTTACTTGAACCAAATTCCCTTTGATTTAAAGCTTATTAACTTGAAAATAGCTCAGTGACATTTGGAATTGTATTATAGTCCTGCATAGCACTGGCACTTTAAAAAAAAATGTTTAATGTTTATTTACTTTTGAGAGAGAGAGAGAGAGAGAGAGAGAGAGAGCGCAAGTGGGGGAGGTGCAGAGAGAGATGGAGACACAGAATCTGAAGCAGATTCCAGCTTCTGAGTTGTCAGCACAGAGCCGACACTCGGCTCGAACTCATGAATCCATGAGATCATGACTTGAGCCAAAGTCAGACACTTAACTGACTGAGCCACCCAAGTGCCCCAAGCACTGACACTTTAATGAACAAGATAAGAATAAATCAATGGACAGTTGATCCCTGAACAACACAGATTTAAGTCGCACTGGTCCACTTCTATGCAGATTTTTTTCAGCAAATACAGTTAGTACTATAAACATATTTTCTCTTCCTTATGATTTTCTTCATAATATTTTCTTTTTTCTAGGCTGTGTCATTGTAAGAATACAGGACAGAATATATATAATATACAAAATCTGTGTTGACCGCCTATTGATGTTATCAGTAAGCCTCCCAGCCAACAGTAGGCTCTTAGTAAAATTCTGAGGGAACCGAAAGTTACACATGGATTTTTGACCATGTAGCAGGGGTCAGAACTCCAAGCCCCTGTATTGTTCAAGAATCAACTGTATTTGTTTTAAACAATAAAGTTTACCATGGTTTATAAACATATGTAATTCTAAGGAAAACGGTAACTATTTTGGACTTAAAGAATACCAAAAATTTTACTGAAAAATACAATAAATAAAATGTAAAAATATTTCTCCCAGAATGACTATAATATGTTGGTTTTCTCCTATGCCTTATACCCAGGATATAAATCAGAAATATAATCATTTATGTAGCTGTGACTGTGTCTTAAAATTCTATCTTAAAAGTGCACTAAGTATTTGGTTTATTATGAGTATTTTACTTGTGATTATTTCATGTATTCTATGGCCAACTCAGCTTTTGCCTTATAACTTTAGAACAAAATATTGAGAATAATTTGATGTGAACATTTTGTTTGCTGGATTACAGTGTGACTTATGGAATCAGGTGACCTGGGTTCAAAGCTATAGCATTTACACGCAAACACACACCCCATTGGGACCTTAGACAAGTTTTGTAACCTGCCATGTCCCTACTGTTTGCATCTGAAAAGGGTCACTAGCCATGCCAACCATATAGAGCTGACACGGGATCAAATGAAAACATAGAAGTAAAGCTCTGTATGCATGGGGGCACCTGGGTGGCTCAGTTGGTTAAGCATCGGACTTCGGCTCCAGTCATGATCTCACAGCTTGTGAGTTCGGGCCCTGTGTCAGGCTCTGTGCTGACAGCTGAGAACCTGGACCCTGCTTTGATCCTTTGTCTCCCTCTGTTTCTGTCCCTCCCCTACTCAAGCTCTGCCTCTTTCTCTCAAAAATAAATTAAAAAAAATTAAAAAATAATTTTTGTAAATAGTTTATTGTCAAATTGGTTTCCATATAACACCCAGTGCTCTTTCCCACAAGTGCCCTCCACCATCACCACCACCTCTGTTTTCCCCCCACCCCCTTACCCTTCAGCTCTCAGTTCATTTTCAGCATTCAATAGTCTCTCAAGTTTTGGGTCCCTCTCTCTCCCCAACTCTCTTTCCCTCTTCCCCTCCCCCTGGTCCTCCATTAGGTTTCTCCTGTTTTCCTGTTAGACGTATGAGTGCAAACATATGGTTCCTGTCCTTCTCTGACTGACTTATTTCACTTAGCATGACACCCTCGAGGTCCATCCACTTTGCTACAAATGGCCATACTTCATTCTTTCTCATTGCCATGTAGTACTCCATTGTGTATATATACCACTTCTTCTTGATCCACTCATCAGGTGATGGACATTTAGGCTCTTTCCATGATTTGGCTATTGTTGACAGTGCTGCTACGAACATTGGGGTACATGTGCTCCTATGCCTCAGCACTTCTGTCTCTCTTGGGTAAATCCCTATCAGTGCTATTGCTGGGTCATAAGGGAGTTCTATGGATAGTTTTTTGAGGAACCTCCACACTGTTTTCCAGAGCGGCTGCACCAGTTTACATTGCCACCAACAGTGTAGGAGGGTTTTTTTTTTAAAGTTCTGTATGCATGACACAGAGTAAGTGCTCAATAAATATTCTTATTATCATCTGAATATTTTTTCACATGCATATTTATGTGGGTTTTCTTTCCTTTTCTTATTTTTAATTTGGCATGTGAATATGTCCTAACTATTTCTATGGAATCTTGAAATGCGAATGCCCCCAGTACTACTATTAAGTTTTGTTGTTGTTGTTGTTGTTGTTTTAATTTCCCTTTTGAGATTCTTTGGATATAAGCATGAAATTGAAACAACTTCATTTTTAAAGTTTGTGATACTTTTCCGGAAAAAAGTGGGCCTGATTCAGATTGCATTACCCTTCTTAATTTTTGCTCCAGAAATTTCTTTTATTTTTTTAATGTTTATTTATTTTTGAGAGAGAGAGTCAGACAGACAGACAGACAGAGAAAGCATGAGCTGGGGAGGGGTGGCAGAGAGAGAGGGAGACACAAACTCAGACTCTGAAGCAGGCTCTAGGCTCTGAGCTGTCAGCACAGAGCGTGACGCAGGGTTTGAACTCATGATCCACAAGATCATGACCTGAGTCAAAGTCAGAAGCTTAACCGACTGAGTCACCCAGGCACCCCTCCCTCCATAAATTTCTTATAACAATCACAAAGATAATCATTGATGATCTGTTTTGTATTGAAAGCATTATGTGAAAGGCCAAGTCTTGGACTAAGGCAAAAGACCTAAGGTCAGGTCCCATATCCTGGGTTCACCAGCAAACATGGCTATTAAATGCCTGGCAGCATGCTTGGGACACAAAGGAATTAAATAAGAGATAATCACTCCACTCAAAAACTCACAATCTAGTTGAAAATCAGAAATATAGAAAATATGGGGAAAACTGCATGAGAGATGCTATAATGAAGGTATGGAGGTATATAAATATGGATTGTGAACACAAAAATAGAATGAGCCATCACTAGCTAGTGTAGTCAGGCAGGATTACAGAAGAATACTTGAATAGTGGGCATGATCTTTAGAACGTCTGCCTGAGGGCTTCCTTCTGCTCAGATAGGACAAAATGAATCTGTTACATTCACTTTACCAAATTGTGAGATCCGAGAAAAGAAAATATGTGAATGAGATTTGTAAATTTCTGCCCTGTTTAAAATGTAAGGAAGCAGGACTTGTCCATAGCTTCTCCATAAATACCTTCCCTATATTCTTTCAGTTCAGCTTTCATGGATGCTCATTTTAACTCACATCTCCAAATTATTTCTTCTCCCATTTTTTTACACTGACCCCAAAGACTTTAGGATGTCCTCATCAGTCAAGTTGGACAAAGAAAAATGAGACAAAGAAAATTAGTTGTATTAAATGCTTTTTTCCCCTATGTGCTAACATCTAACTGGTAATGAAAATAACATTTCATTTATTTAGATTATCTCATTACTATCTCCTCTTTAATAGAAAGTCCTAGCTCATAGCTGGCAAATAAACAATGGTCAAGTTTTAGGAAAGCATATTATTGTATGAAATTATGTGTATGGAATCTTATATAAATGACTTCAGTTGAATCTGCTAATCCTATGAGAATTCCATCAACTTCCACTTTTCTCATAAATTACATTTATTTACTTAGTAAATATTTGTTGTGCGCTTACTATATGTTGCACACTGGAGACCCAACAGTTAACAAACCACACACAGATTCTGGCTTGTGAAGTTCTTCATGTTAGCAAGAAATGGAACCGTACAGCTAGGAGCACAATACAGTTAAGGAGTGTTGAAATATGACACCAGTGAAACATAATGGTAGCACAGAATGGAAGACAAAACCCAGTTCAGGAGGAAGAGCTTTCAAACTAACACAAGAAGAGGGGAAACATAAGAGGTCAGTAAGGTCCATGTATAACAATCTTACACTGGACCATTGTGCAACAGACCTTGTTATGTGTAATGCTACATGTGTTGTTGGGTTATCTGACAATTCTGTTTTGCAAAACAGACTTTTTTCCTGCTCCAACAATGGATTTAGTAAAGGAAATATTATTTTATTCATTCATTCCACAAATATGAGACTCCTGCTGTTTGCCAAGTAGTGAGCTAAGGTCTCTTATCTGTTAGCAAGCAATGTACAATTTCAGACGACAATTTTAGGTATTTCTATAAAAGTACATTTCAAAACATATGCATATGGTAAAAGGAAGGGGTGTTTTTGGTTAAGGGCTTGAAAATAAAAATAATTATATAAACACATACCTGAAATAGGAAAACAGCATGAAGAATGTCCTTCCTGTTAACAAAGGCTTGAATACAAGCTTCCGGTTTCCATGGCAGCCCGACTAAACAGAAAAATAAGTCATAGAAATGACTTTTTATATCAGTGACTTGGTTCCCAAACAGTAGGACCAAGAAGGATCTGTGAGAAATAATGACTAGTGCTGTCCTACTTACAAAAACTGTTTTACAACTTATCAGATTGCTTAAACCGGAAGGAACATGGTTTGAAAAAAAAGATACAAAAGTGGAATTTATTTTTTCATTTTGAAAATGTCTGTCTCGAGGTTCCTTGCTCCTTAAAAAAAAATCCATTCAAACATCTGCTAAACAACACATCGACAATATGACTACTCTTTATGCCACTGGACAGTTAAAATTGGTTAAAATGGTCAATTTTATGGTATGTATACTTTATGACATTTTTTTAAAGATTACAACTAAAAAAGAAAAAAAATACCTAAAAAGAAAATGTACTATCAGATCCTGTTTTTGCCAAGTCTAACCTACTTAGTAAATGGACTTTAAAAATTGCCTTAAAATCTCTTTAGAAGGAGAAAACTCTAAAGCTTCAACTATAATGAAAAAGCAATAGAAAGTTAGGCTTTTGATACCTCAAGCCAGTGTCCAAATGTACTCTACAGCTAGCCTCATGATGTTTTCTGAATGTTTGCCCTGACCGCCGAGAGAAAGAGGAAGGAAAAGAGAGGCAAGAAAACAGGGGAGGGGGGAAGATAGGGACAGAATAAGACATTCCACTGACCCTGTTGCTTTATTTCCCAGAATGATTCAATACCTCAAGAAGATTTCACTCCAGAAGTGTACAGAGTTTTCCTGAACAACCTTTGCCCTCGACCTGAAATTGATAACATCTTTTCTGAATTGTAAGAGAACATGTTCTTTTAACACACTTTTCCTCTGCTTGCAATGGTGCTCAGGGTGGCTCAGGCAGGATTTTGAGCAATAGAAGGATATGGAAGAGCTCTTCCATGCACTGTGTGTGATAACAGTGCTTCTGTGTAATTTGTTGAGAGACAATCAACATGCGTACCCCTGATGTGCAACCTCTGCTTCCAATGAGTGAGACATTGCTGTGATGTGTTGCTGGGCGTTGTTAGTTTACTGTCGTCTGGGGGCTCTTAGAGGTTTGAAGATTATGGTGAAAACACAGCATCTTGGCTCAGTGGAGGTACATCCATGATTTAGGAAGAACGCTGACCTGGGAACCAGTCAGGCCACGTCTTTGAATTGCATTCGTGAAATGAGAATTTTGAATTGCTAAGAAATGACCCAGATGAAAACTATTTGCTTCTATTTTAGAAAATTTATAGGTATTCCTTTTAAAAAATAAATGAAAAAATAAATAAATAAAAGAAACAAACCAAAACACCAACCAGGGCAAATGCAGGGCAGTAGCAATTTACCTTTCCTAGTATGCTGAAATCTACATGATAGAAAATCAGTCTCAAATTGATTGACAAAATAAGGATGTTTTTATGTGGAAGACAAGCAAACAGCACTAAGAATGACACTGGATATATCCATTGCCATCAACTGTTTATTGAACATCAGAACTTTTGTACCATTGAACTTGCCTTTAGTTTGTCAACAGGGATTGAAAAGGGAAGTTTGACTCATACTATGTTGATTTATAGACTGAAACATAACTTTTGAAAAGAAAAATGTACCCAGATTGTTTACCTTTTTTTACTAAAAAACACATTTCTAAACAATTAAAGGGGATATGGGAATTTGATGACTAAACCAGAAATGTAGCATCATAATAAAAAAAACCACCCATACCTCTATGTTCAATTGAAAGTGGTGCATCTTTAATCACAAGATGCAATGTTTTCCTTCTGTGAATTTTCTTATGAATCTGGTATAGTTCAAGGCAATTGGGATTTAGTGGGACCTATTGCAAAACATATTTGCACCCCATGGATTACAGCAATTGTGATGGAACAGCACATGTTTTTAGAGCAAGATAGGATTCCAGGATAGCGTGCTCCTTCCAGGTATGGCAGGGTTTTACTTCCCTAAATGCAAATATATGAATGAAACTTGGCAGACCAATATTCTAATTGCTTGGTTTTTCATTGCCTTTAGTGGTGCCAAAAGCAAACCATACCTTACTGTTGATCAGATGATGGATTTTATCAACCTGAAGCAGCGAGATCCCCGGCTAAATGAAATACTTTACCCACCTTTAAAACAAGAACAAGTCCAAGTATTGATTGAGAAGTATGAGCCCAATGATAGCCTCGCCAAAAAAGGTCAGTCTACTTTGCCCCACCCCGTAGGGGAGCTGGTTTCTAACTGTGAATGGGTCACCTTCTGGTAGGTATCCACAACAAGGATTATTTAGGTCACATGTTTATATGCCTGCTTTCCTTTCTGTCTTAAATCACAAGTGGTTCAGATAGAGAGAAAATGTTTTTAAAACTTTAGTGGGTGGTTTTGTGTATGTATACATGTAACATTTTCTTAAATGTCATTTGTTTTATATTAAATTTCCCCAGTGACTGAATGCATATTTCTTGAACAGGAAATTCCCTATCTTAAAGTGCTTTTGGATCTGTTTCTAGAAGTTCTATAAAATGATCCACATCTTTTCCTAAATCTCTAAAACTAAAGAGACTATGTAATCCATTAGACCCTTCTTATTCTAATTTAGTCTACTGATGAATTTTTCCACTTGGAGAAATACAAAATTTGGCCTTTTATGTAAAAAAAAAAAAAATCAGGTGCAACTGGGTGGCCCAATCAGTTGAGCATTTGACTCCAGCTCAGGTCATGATCTAGCAGTTCATGAGTTCAAGCCCTGCATCGGGCTCTGTGCTGATAGCTCAGAGGCTGGAGCCTGCTTCAGATTCTGTGTCTTCTCCTCTCTCTGTACCTCTGCCACTCATACTTTGTCTTTCTCTCTCTCAAAAATAAATAAACATTTAAAAAACTTTAGTAGTCTAATAATGGATTAGAAATTTAGTTCTAAGTTGCCTGGAAGCTCTTAGGAAATTTATGTTTTTGATTCTGGAGAAATGAATTGCCAAAATGAGATCCTGACGATTTCCTCTCTGGGAGTTTTCAGTTATATGCAGCATCACAGTCCCTGAATAGGCCTTTCGGCTCTCTCTTTACTGCCAAGGCCAGTTCTCACCTGGACTGAAATATCTTCACTGAGAAAACCGGTGTGTTATTACTGATGTTATTGTGCATTGCCTAGATATTCTGTAGAGAGGAAAATAAAGTACAATTAACCAATTATTAAGAAAAAATGAATTGCATATTAATATGCAAGCAATTCATAAGTAACAGAAAGAGCTCTAGGAAGCTCATAGTCTTTAATAAGTATGGTTATAAAAATAGAGTAAAGTCTTTTAACTCTTTGTATTTATTCTGGAACTAGTCCTCTAAATTAAAAAAATGTATCAATTAAGTATAAAAGCTAGCTTATCATTAATTTTATTCTGCGTGTTATTAGTTGGGAACTTACAGATGAAATTTTTTTTGGTTTTTGGCTTTTGTTCATTTTCTTGGTCAAGCACTTTGCCTTGCTTGTTGTCATCATCCCTGTCATTGCTGTGCAGGTGAGGTCAGTCAAAGGAAACTAGTGACCTAATAGTATGTGTTGGCATTGCCAGGCCCACCCCCCCAACCTGCTTACACCTGACTCCCTTCAGTTGCCCAGAGCCACAGAGACGGGATTTCTCCTTATCATTACGCAAAGAGTAAGTCTTTGCAGATTTCTTACCCGGGCAGCTTGACAGTTCCTTCTGAAATCTGAACTTCACCAAAAATAACTAACATAGTGTTATAACAAATCCAACAAGACCTCTAAAAATGGTGAGTCTGTGACATGGGAGAAACAAATAGCTTCTGTGAAACGAGTGAGGCACTTCGGAGACTAATCTTTGCCCCTCTTCTCACTCTTCACACCACACTGCAGATGGTCCGAGCCTCAGCCCGCATATGACACCTCCATCCATCAAACTCTGACGACCTGAAGGCAGCAAAGGATTCAAAGAGAAAAATTTGTGACAGATTATTATAAACTCTATAATCCTAGAAGAACTGATTTTGATTCTAATGGAAATTAAGATGATATGTCTTAGCATTTGCAAATATAATTTAGTGCCATCTTATAGAAATACTAGAGATGAATTCCATAATCATAATAGACACATAGGGGCCCACGGGTGGCTCCGTCGGTTGAGGAACATTGACTCTTAATTTCAGTTCAGGTCATAATCCTGGAGTGAGGGGATGGAGTTCCTTGTCAGGCTTCCTGTTCAGGATTCTCTTTCTTTGCCCCGCCCCCCCAACATCACACACAGGTGCACTCTCTCTCTTTCTTTCTCTCTCTAAATATTTTTAAAAACCTAACAACTGTTTAAAATAAATAAATAAAATAGCAATTTTATTTTTTGTACCACTTCATTTGATACTGATTATAAGCCTCCATGTCAGCCCTGATGTGATTTTTTTAAATCACAGATTTCATTTCTTAACCCAAAAACTCCTGTAGGAAAATGAAGTTGACAGTCCTTTTGTTTTCTGCTTCAGCTCTGTTTATGCGAACAAAGAAGACTAGAGAAAAGTGTTTTATTGTATTAACTGCTATTTCATTGTCAAAAGGAAAATGATTTTGAAATCTTTATTTATAAGACTAAGAAATTTCTGAGTTAGACCTCATTTGGTAATAACTAAGAGTTTTAATTATTGTTTTGTCCAAAGATGAAAATCAATTTTAAAATTTGGCTTTACTCTTCACAATTTTGGATGTTTAACTAAAATTTTTTCAGAAAATCTTTTTATTGTGTATCTTCTTTATTTTTAAGGTAACTTCAAGTAAAATCCAACAAAAATACAATTTAAGAAAGTATTATTTAATTTCAATATAATGACTAATACGAATCTGCAAGGAAATTAGCTTTTATTCATTATGTGATGTGCAAAATGTACATTATGGTTTTTTAAGATGCAAACCCAGATTTTGAGGTCAAATGACTTACATAAACCTCATACCAAGATGCTCTTCTATAGAGCAGAGTTTTTAACTTTCAGTCAACAAGTTAATACACTTTGATTAATAAACATACAAGAAAATAAGTAGTATATAGTAGGATATAATTATTACAGTTACTAATTACTACTATATTATAATAGTACATTGTAATATCTTTATATTACGAAGCATACTTAACATAAATACAGCAGAATAAGATAGAAAATCAGTGTATTACATTATAATTTTTTCTGCTACTTTCATTTTGACTGGTTCCTCAAATGTTCACAAGCATTAGTTCAATTAACCCTCAGATTCTTTTTCAGTTATCTGAAAAAAGACAATTCCATATTGCTTATATTTGTTATAAAACGCTAAGAATAAGATGCATCCATAATATACATAAAAAATAATAAAAATAAATTCTCTGCTATCGAGAAACTATGTTTTAAGTAGATGTTAAACAAGTAAACTTTACACAAAGTTGACATATGCTAATGTTTAATTTTTATATGCACTTTGCATAATTTTTACATAGAAGGGAGTCTAAAATTAAAGAAATATTTCCAATATGGCCAAAAACCCAAATGCTTAAACCGTAGATTAGATAACTAAACATAGATGTGTGAAATGAAACTCCAGAAGGGATGATGAACTTTGACGCTTTGCGGGCTGGCTGTCATTTGGCATGTTGGCCACATTTCCATGCTGGAATTTCTGTTTCTGCAGATGTATGTATTGGTTATAAATAATCATAAGGTTTCTGTGCGGTGTAAGGCCAAATGTGCACATGTTTGGGTTCCACAAAGAAAAAGTTTGAATCTTGTCGCAGAAAATACAATTCTCAAAGAAGTTGTTTTATTTTTACTATTGAAAATTGCACAATGAAAAATACCATGGCCCCAGGTCAAGGAATGTTTCTTCCTGACCATGTTGTTTGCACTGGAACAGAATGCTTAATGCTAACCCGTGTTGAACACAGAAATACATAGTGACCCCTACCTCTTCCAAATCTAAGGCTCCTGAATGTCAGTTCAAAAACTAATGTTTCCCAGAGTTCTTTTTTCTTTTTAAATAACTTACACTTTTTAGAAGGAAAACACTGAGTAAAATTAGCAGGAGAAAGAATAAAGTGCATTAAAAAAAATTTTTTTTTAAAAAGGGGGCACCTGGGTGGCTCAGTCGGTTAAGCCTCCGACTTTCGCTCAGGTCAGATCTCACATTCGTGGGTTCAAGCCCCACGTCAGGCTCTGTGCTGACAGCTAGCTCAGGGCCTGGAGCCTGCTTCCAGTTCTGTGTCTCCTTCTCTCTCTGCCCTTCCCCCTCTCATTCTCTGTCTCTCTCTGTATCAAAAATAAATAAAACATTAAAAAATTTTTTTAAAAAAAAGAAAAAGAATAAAGTGATGCCTTAGGTAACAGACTGAAGTGTAGATTTAACTCTTAGGTCTGTAAAAGAAGTCAAAAATTCATCTTAAAAAGCCAAACCCAGAGAAAATGGTTGAGTTTGTTCATATATTTATTATTCTGTGAAAGGCAGGTGCTCATGAGTATGTGTTAAGCAATTGAATTAATGTAGCTGATTATAATATTAACAGATGTTTCAAACTACATTCATTTTTATCAGCAGCTCTTCCTTTTAAATTTTTATAAGGTGTGCTATACAAAAGCTTCCCTGTTTGCTGCAATTAAGCCATCAAAATGAAGCTATATAGTCTCTTTCAGTACTTGAGCAGTACTCACTGAGTTGATACTTTAATAGTTAAAATGAACTCAAAATAATAATAGCGAATAGATTTGGTATTAGGAAAGGAAATAGAAGTTCAGGTATAGCAAACATTTTTGCCTTAAATAGACCTATGTTGATGATTGTATCAGTAGAAATCGCTCTATTGTATTCTTGGTATATATACATATCTATAATCTATACATATATATAATATATATGCATATACTTTATATACTCCTATAATTGAACTATATTGTATCATTATTGTCAATGGCAAGAAGCACCCAGAATGCACTAGAAGCAGCACTGGAGTTGGGAGTCTTGCAACCATTGTATTAGGTGGAACTCCTTTAGTAGAAAAATGACAGAAAGTTAACTCAAACGGAATCCTAGAAGAAAATTTATTGGTGCATATGAACAAAAAATCAAGGTGTGTTTTGTGTTAATCTCAGTTTATCAATAACCAATATTATGGTAGGACCAGCACTTGTGGGTCTTATTATGGTTACAAGATGCCCTTGAGCAACAAGCATCAGGTAACCTGGAAAAAAAATAGATGTTTATTACTTACAAGACCTGAAAATCACACAACACATTTGGGGCCACACAGAGAGATCACTTGTAGAGATAGAGAGCACACTCACAAGCCTGGGTTCTGTTTTTATGAAGATTGAGGGTGGGTGCCTAGGGTTTCATGAGCTCATTCTTTATTGGTGAATTTAAAACATAAGATCAGGAAGAGAAAAGTCAAGTGGCCCAAATGGCCAGTATTGAAATCAACCAAATTTTCTAAATCAAAGGAGTGTCAGTGTGGGGAAGTGACTTTCCTATCTAAACATGTGACTGCCAATTGGTTTATTCAAGATAGCTGTCTTTGAAGTGGGTGTCTTTTTGAAATGGACGTCTAAGCAATCAAAGTTTAAGTCAGGCACTTGCACTACAAAAATAAAATTAAAAAAATAACAACAACATTGTCAGGACTCACACTACAAGGTGTTAATGACTTCAGGCATGACTACATCCAAGGGCTCCAATGATGTCATCAAGAATTGTCTTTCTTCCTCTCCAATCATTTTCTCTGTACTGGCTGTAATATACCCATTTGGTCACACTCTCCTAAAGTAACAAGAAAGTCACCAGCAGCTCTAATACTGAAATTACTTTTACTCATATTTCCATCAAAAATACCAGAAACCTGAACCTGGCTTAAGTCACCCAAGGCCACTGCTGAACGAGGATCACTGTGGCCTGAAGAATAGAATGCAATAATTAGACAGACTCTCCCTAGAGCCAATGAAGGGTCCACTACCTGTACATGGTTTGGACTAACACTAGGAGGTGGTTCCCTGAAATTCAGTCCTGGTATGCCTCCAAGAAGAAGGAGCAACAATTTTCTGACTGGGCAGATAAAAACAAGAGATCCCACTAAAACTGGGTCAGAAATCAACAATTCACCACTGTATACCTCACCTTAGGATGCCATTTAACCTCCTTGACTTATCCCACCCTCTAGCTGTCTCATTTTCTGAAAAAAAAATTCCCTGAGAAATTGCTGGGAGAATTAAGTAAATTGCTTGTGACAGTAGAGTTGAATGTATTAACTGGTGCCCACAAAACATTGTAGACTTGAACTGGTGAAAACTAATAGTCGGTATGTATAACAAAATATTTCAAGCCATTTATGGATCTGGAAGTGCGATTCAGAGCATTGGGCAGGGGCATTCCTGAATGTTGCCATGTCTTGGCTAATGGGTTTACTTAACTTATTGCAAATAATAATAAATTAGAATTTTTGTCGATGAAAACTGAAAAAAATATGGCAAGTCCTAACTGTGCACAAATGTTCATTTCTGACTCATTCATTCTTTTATAAAAAAATGTTTATTAAAATGGAATTACAGTTAAAAATGTAAAGATTTACACTGGAATCTTGCTATTTACTTCATCACTTAAATTTTCCTGGTAATTTTTTTTAATGTTTGTTTATTTCTAAAAGAGAGAGAGAGAGAGAGACAGAGTGTGAGCGGGAGAGGGTCAGAAATAGAGGGAGACACGGAATCTGAAGCAGGCTTCAGGCTCTGAGCTGTCAGCACAGAGCCCAACATGGGGCTCGAACTCCTGAACCATGAGACAGATCATGACCTGAGCCAAAGTCAGACATTTAACCAACTGAGCCACTCGGGCAGCCCTTCCTGGTAGATTTTTAAAAATCATTATTTTCTCAGCAGCATTTCACTTTAGTATGTAGAAGTTATTAAAAAATAATGATTTTTCTTCATGGCTACTGTCTATCCTTGAAAGATCAAACATGCCATAATTAAAGGGAAAGGCTGGCATAGTGTTAATTGTTAAGCCAGGTAACCTCAGACAAATGACTTGACCTGCTGGAGTTTCAGAATCCTCATCTGTGAAGTGAGATGAGATAAGCCTAACAGACCTAGGTACTCTTCCCATTGCCCTGGCACTCATGGTTCCAAGTCGACAACCCCACTCCACATCTCTCCCCACAACTCTCTAGAACTTTGCTTCATCCCAGCTACAGTCAGCCTACAAGGGCTGGGACTTCATGGCCCCAAGAGTGGTTTTCATTCAGAAAGTAGTACCTCTTTCCCCCTTGCCCCTTGTGTGGGATGGTTTTGATGCTTGTCCTCCCAGAGTTCCCCAGTGGGATTGGGCCCTAGTTACCTACAACTGTAACTTGCTTGATAATGTTCCCTTTACCAGGCCACCTTTCTTCCTTCCTTTTCATTTCTCCACTCTCCTACTGTTATCTCCTGGGGTTGCCTCTCAAATATGTTACTTGCACTGAAATCCTTGTCTCAAAGCCTACTTGTAGAAGACCCCTAACTAAGATAAGCACTTTTCATAAATGGCCCTCACAGAGTTAAAAGCAAAAATTAGACAAGATTAAAGTAGCTGAGCATTGAGAGAAAAAAAATGGAAGGAAGCAGTCCCTTTCTTCCAATCTGTCACAGAACCGTTTTTATTGTTACCATTCATAAAGACCTGACTGGTGGCCTCAAATCCTGGCTTTCCTGTCTCTGAGGGACCTACCCACTTAGCCCAAACTCTCAGACCAAAGATGAGGCAGCTAAGGAAGTGACAACATTGAGACTAGGGCCATATTTTCTGTGCCCCAATGCAGAGTCCTTCCTAGCACTCCAGACTCTCACTTGGGGCCCTTCATCAGGATTTGCTGAGGAAGGAGGTACAAGTCAAGTGTTTAGAAGTTAGCAACTGTCATCCACAAAGGTCATTTTCAAACTTGTTCTTGACATAACCTACTTTGTGTGTGTTTGTTTCTTCCAACAAAGTTTCACAAGGAAGCCAAGGTGTAGCGAAAATCTTTCAAAGCACGATTTTAGTTGAAGAGAGAGGGAGTCTGGAAGATAGCTGGTGGTGGCCTCTCCTCCACCTTATTCTCTGTGGGCACTTCTGTTAAAGCCCCAGGAGATTCAGGATGCTCAGTTTAAAAACCACTCATCCTGCAGGAAATATTGATCTGCCTCACAATTAAGCATCTATTTAAATATTTCTATGTAGATTACCTGTGGAGCGACACAAAATATAAAAGAATTGAAATGAATGTACAGAGTCAATTTGAACAAGATAGATTCTCTTCCCAAAAGACAAAGGTAGATGAAAACTGGATGACGTGGCCAGTTCTTTTCATGGCTTAATTAAGTTACTACACTGAGAAAACTCCTGAAAAGCCACTCTCGTATTTTATTGATTAGATCCCATTTAAACTCTACCTATTGACTTTCTAGCCCTCTGTGGAAGGTCACAGAAGAATGACATTATCAACTGTGTGTTTCAAGCTCCTCTTAATTCTGTGTTTCCTATGTTCATAGACTTCTCTGTATTTCAGTCCAGCTCAAATGAAAAAAAAAATGTTTCAAGACTGCCATTAAGAGTCTATTGTTCATTAGTTGACTTGGTAACATAGTTCCCTTTCCCTTCCTTGATTGCATTTCCTCCTTTCCCAGGAGTCAGAGGCCTGAGGAGAGGCAAATGCCTGGCCTAGAAGCCCTGGTTTTTTCCTCCTCCAGGCTTTCTTTCAGTGATCTCCATGTCTGCTAAGAAACATAGCTCTAGCCAAAAAGTCACAGCCATGCCCATTCACAGCTGAAGTGGCCTTTTGTTAAGAAAACAACCAATCAAGAAAAATATATATTGTAAAAGACTAAGTCAAATGCCAATTCCAAAGTGTGCAAAAGTGAGCTGGGTAGCCTAATCCACTCCAAATGCTGACTTTTCTTAAAATTTCTTTCCCTCAGCCAACTATCCTTTCCTAAGGTGCTTTGTAGTTTCACGTGAGAGCTGTTGGGATAAACCAGGTAATGGTTACTTTCCTGGAAGTAGCATTAACAGTTGCTGACTATGACACCTCCCCCTTCTCAACAGGGTTCAGGTGGGACTATGGCTCAGTTAAAATGAACACCTTGGCAGGTTACATTGCTGGAGAAAGGCCACTAAGTCACAGGCATTTGGCCTCCAACATCTGCATTACCCATGGTCTACTATTGTTAATAGTCGGTCTTGTTCCAAATAAGTGGGAGAAAAATGGTTCAAATGCAGAGAGAATCAAGTCCATGGAAACAAACTGTGTCTGCCAGGAGCCCAGATGAGGTGAGATGCGGGCAGTTTACCCTAACACAACCCGCTGAAAAATGTGCCATGGCAATAGGTGAAATAATGTCAGGAAGCTGAGAATGATCAATAACTTCATTAATTCATTATAGAGATTCTAGAAATTCTGTCTTATCTCTGAACCACTGTGGTCTCCAGAACTCCAGAGTGAAAGCAAAACAGAGTAGAGAGAACATTAATTTAAGATGAAGGCTTAACTGAAGATGGTTGACAAAATCAACTTTCTCACCTAACACTCTATCTTACATTTAGAGAATCAGCCAAAGATGTTTCTTATTAATGTTGCTATTTGTCTTTGTTTGGGTTCCCCCAGGAGCAAACTCTGGGAGAATTCAAGTACAAAGAGTTTGAGAGGTGATCCAATGGGAATTGAGAATAAGGAAGGGAAGGCAGATAGTAAGGTTGTGAAACCAAATAAGTTATCCATGTGTGTAGCTGGAGCTCAGTCTAGAGGTGAACTCTAGAAGCCAATGTTGAAAACACACCTGAGTTTCCTAAGCATAGTCACTGCGGATACTCCTAGGAAATGTTAATTCTCAGGCACTTCTGGCCTGCATCATATAAAGTAAGCTGCCAGACAAAGAGTTCCAGATGGAAGTCCAGCCCGACCATATTTCCTGGGCCACTGACACAG
>PJEM01014338.1:0-35750 GCA_004023845.1 Helogale parvula
GCCCCCTCAACGGCGGTGCCATTCTGAGAGGGAGCGCAGGAGCATGGATGACGAACGACTGAGCGCCAGCAAGCACAAACACATGGACAGAGAGACAAATGATCAACAATGAAAAGGAAACCGAAACTTAGTGCCCAGAGAAGGAACTGAGCAGAGGAAGTGCTGGTGTCTGTGTCGCCTCCACGGCCAGGACATGGCCAACTCAGAGACGCGTCAGCGGCGGTAACCGGGGTGTGCAAAGGACCCGGGGCCCCAGGCTGCCAAGGCAGGAAGAGCCTTCCCCCCGGGCCCCGAGGCTGCCTGGGCAGAGCAGGAGGCCAGGCGGCATGGAGGCCTCCAGGCTGGCCTCCGTCCGCACAGTGAGAACACAGGCCCGGCGGCCCCACGGCGGGGCCAGCGGTGTCGATTCTGAAACCCGGCATTCGGAGCTCTGCTCAAGTCCTGTGGGATGTCAGAGCAGCCAGATCCCAGCTGCCAAGGCTGGACGTTCACGGGATGGGGCGTCACTGTGACTTCTCCAAGCAGGCTGTGTCACGGGGCCCCACAGGGCTCAAGCTAATGACAGCGAGGGAGTGTCCCCTCCCTACCCCACCCACTGGCCAAGACCCTTCTAGAAGATGCCAGCAGGGTCCAGGGCTCTTTAGAGCTAAGCCTGACATGCTTACCAATCCCAAGCTCCCCCTGGGCAGCCCTCGACAAGCGGCTCAACCTGGTGGAGCGCTGAATTCCTCCTCTGGGGACAGGAGGGTCCCGCGCCGGGTGTGAGGGAGGGACGGGAGGGCCCCGTGCCAGTGTCAGGGAGGGACCCCTGCCCCACCATCCTGGTTCACAGAATGCTCTTCTTAGACTTGGATTATTTAACTAGGAAGAAGCCCAAGAGATGGAGTGTCAGTTTTTCGACCGCGTCCCCCGGGGCCCCTGCGTGGGTTCCAGGGGTACGCGTGGGGGCTGACGCACACCTCAACCTGAGGTCATGCCTTTCTGAGCCTTCTCTTCGTGATGTTGTTTGAGGATCGTTGTGATACCAAAATCACGAAAGCACATGCACAAAAGTTCACCCAATTTGACACCGAAAAGCCCCCCCACACACACGCCCTGCCCCCATGTGCTGCCCAACCCCCTCCTGGCACTCGACGCGGCCGTCCACAGGTCTCGTGTGCGCATCCACTTCCTGTCCCTCTCTCCCAGTGGTAACACCCAGGGCGGCGGGGGAAGGGGGTGCTTCCATTCACGCTGCATCCTCAGCACCGCAGTAGGCACAGCGAAGACTGATTTAGTGTTTAGTTCTGAACTGATTAAATCAGTCACAATAACCGTAACGTTTACAATGGGCCAGGCCCCTTTTATACATATTACACGTGTGAACCCACCCACTGCTCACATCAAGCCTTTGAGGTACTTTTCTCTCCATTTTACGGAGAAGAAGGCTGAGGCACAGCTCAGCTTACCACCGCAGATTTATAATGTCTTCCAGACTGCGACCTTCGTCACTGGCTCTCCTGCCCCCCTGTGTCTGGAACAAGAACCCTGCTCCTTCTGTCCCTCCCCATGCGGTCGCTCTGTCCAGGGAGGGTGGGGATTATCTCACAAACATGCACATTTCGAACGTGAGACGGAGGACGACAAACCTCCTGTCCAGGTAGGGAAGTCAGATGGAAAGAAAACAACCGCGAAGTAGCTGAGGGGAGCTATCCATGAAGGATGGGTGCCTACCACTGCTTATCAGGGAGGGCCTCCAGGAGGAGGCGACAGGTCTCAAAGATCCCAGGCTGGGGCTGCTGCTTCTCTACCGAGGCAGCTCCCTGTCTCTAGGCCCCCAGAGAGCAGCAACCAACAGCTCTGAGGTCTCAGTCATTTCTTCCACAACAAAACAAAGGAGGAGGGACCCAGACTAGGGGACACACCTGTCCACCCTCTGATAAGTGGGTCTGAGACTTCCACCGGCTCTGGATCCAGTCCCCGAGCTGGGCAGAGCCACACCGGCATGGCAGGCGCAGGACGCCCCGCCCACAAGCGGACCGCACCCGAGCCCTTGGTCATCTGTCCCTGGACGCCAGGGCGGAAATCCGTAACTTCCCTCCTTGCGGGAAATGGAGCAGCAGACAGGCTGCACGGGTCTGTTCTCCCAAGGTCCCTCCGGTGCCCGCGTCGCAGGCCGCTCCTTGATGTCCACGCCCAGGCCTGGGCCCCCGGGGAGGAGACCCTCCGCTGCGCCAGCCTGGCTCCCATGTGCCATCGTGCCCAACCTGCTGGGGGTCCCAGCCGTGGGGGTTCCCCCTCTGCCTCGCCCGGGCCAGGAGGCTACACTCTGAGCATCCGTGTCTGCTCCTCAGGGGCCTCTGGGTCATGGGAATAACAGTGACGATGACGATGACAGCAGACACCATACCGGGCGCTTCATGGTTGTTAATTCACACTAACTCAAACCCTTCCCGCATGGAGCCTAATTAGGTCCATGTATAGAAGAAGAAACTGAGGTTCGGAAGGGTCACCTAACTTGCCCAAAGCCTTCCGGTGACCAGGTGTAAGGCTGTAGTCCCAGACCGGGTGGAAGTCCCATCTCTGACATCACTTCTACCCTCCACTGCTAGTGACGTAACCGCTCTGTGCCTCAGTCTCCTCATCTGTAAAGTGGAGATGCGGGGGCCGTGCCGTGGGCTTCCTACAGTGCAGCAAAGCGCACGGCACCCAGGGGCTCTCACTCACGGCAGTTACCGCCCCCCGTGCTTAGTAAGGACGCTCACGACGAGGAAAATCCACTCTGGGTCGTTCGGGGACAAGAGCGCCGGGTACCCAGAGGCACGCGGGCAGCTTTTGGGGGTCAAGGGGGCCCGGGACGTGGAGTGAGCTGACGGAGTCTGCACCCCAGCCACACCACTGCTGACCCTGTGGCTCTGGGCGACACGGATGACCTCTCCGGTCACGCGCGGCCCCTGGGAGCCGTGCAGAGGGACGCGCGCAGCACCTGGAAGCAGGAGCCCTTCACACTTTAGGCACCGTCTCCCCTCCCACCCCTCCCCTGTGACACCTCCCGGCCTCTCCTCCCCCACATCCACACCTGCCTCTCGCCTTATCCCCACCGCCGTCTCCGGACTCTATTTTTGCCCGCCTTTGTCTCTGTCCCTCCGGGTCTTTCTCCAGCACCCTCATTCTCCTTCCCCTCTTCTGCCTCACCCTCCCCCAGGTGCCCGTCCCCAAGCCTTCTCTCCTGTGTCACCCACATGACTGTGGGAGTCCCTCTGCCACTCGCTGCCCCCCTCCCCCCCGCAGGAGGGGACTCTGTGGACTCCCTGTTGCTAACAGCGGTGCTAACGGCTACGCGGAGGGACAGAAGGAAAGGGCAGCACAAGCGGAGACACTGGGGCGTGTGTCTCCACGTCCACCGTTGACTAACACTCAACACGGCACCACTTCAACTCACAAAGTTAATTTAAGGAAAAAAAGAAAAAGAAAAACGGTGCCTGGTCTGCACGCGGCACCCAACGTTGACGTTAAATGAGTGTGTCCCCGTGTTGTGAAGGCATGACACACGGCGCGACAACCCCATCAACATCAAAAGCCAAAAAATGTTCACACCCCTTTGACCAACCAATCCCCCCTCCCCGGGAATTTCGTCAGAAGGAAAAGGGGAAAGAAGCCACGAGCACCGACGTCTCTGCGGCATTCTCTACAGAAGACGACGGCTGGGAACAGCTTCCACACCTAACCGGCTGGAGACGCGTCCGTCAAACACGGTGCGGGGACTTGCCACGCAGCCCCTGAAACTGACGCTCGCAAAGGCCACACAAACGTAATCTACGCTGACGACAGAGGAGGAAAAAACAGAGACGGAACTCCGTAAAAACATAAAGATTTCTGCATCTACGGGCAAACACCGAGAGGGATCATTAGAAAACCAACACAAGTCAAGTCTGAATGGCCAACTCCATTCAGCTGCTGAGGTCAGACAGCAAAGGCCAACTAACAGTCCGAGTCCCTGACCAAGTTCAGAGTTTGGGGAGCATGTAGCCTGCGTTTCGGAAATCTATGTGGAAATGCGCTCAAATCTCTTCAGCCACCATGTGTTTGGGTAGGACCGGATATCCATGCTTACGTTACGCCGGCAGAATTGTAAGTTCAGATTTTTCTCTCTTTTTCTTTTCTTTTTACACTCTCTTCAATGTGGCTTTGATACTGTTTTTTGCAATTAAATAAAGGAAAAATCAGGATTCTCAAGTACAGGGCTTAGAGCTGACAACATGTTACCTCTATAATCTTACTTGATCTTTCAAAAGTTCCGGAAGGGAGGTGTGGCAGCGAGCTTTACGGACCCCATTCTTACCAAGATGAAAACTAGGCATCGGAAAGGGGCTGACCTCCTCGGTGCCTCACGGCCACGTGGCGCCAGAGACAGGACTCCAAGCAGGCCCTTTGGGAAGGAAGGCCCAGTCCGCACACCAGGCCCTCTAGGCCTGTCCTCACTGGGCTCTTGTGAGCTCCAACCCCCTCAACTCCTGGCCACAGCCGCCTGCCCCCAGATCGGGGCCGCATCACACACTGGCCACCAGAGCCAACAACTGAAAGCCCCCAGATGGGAATGCCCGGACCCGCTCACGGCCACACTCCACTCACAGTGTGGGAACAGGGAGCCCCACAAACGAAAACCTCTACCACCGGCCCCTCATCCATTTGGCCCCTGCAGCCAAACGAGGGTGAAGAAGGTGATGCCGACGCATGAGCCGAGGCTGCGAGGTCCGCTGTGCACGGAGTCGCCCGGGGCTTCAACATGGCCAATCAGCAAAGTCAGGATGGTAACGGGAGTCACTGGGTGACAGGGACAGTGTGTGCCCTGCACTCAGCTCGATGCTCCTGCCAGCCCAGCACGCTCTCCCTCAGGGCCTTTGCACTTGCTCCCCCCGTCTGGAACATTCTACCGCAGACACCCATGTGGCTCCCCTGTTCACTTCCTTCAAGTCTCAGTTTAAGTAGTCCCCTGGCGAAGCCCACCCTGTTCACATCGGGCACATTCTAACCCCATGGCCCTGCTCTGGTCCTCCACATGGTTCCCTACTTACACCCAACACGCTTTGTATTTATCAGTTAGGGGCAGTTTCCCCCCAACCACAAGAGAAGGGACCTTGTTCGCTGCAGGGCCATTTTCCTAGCATGTCGTAGGAACTCAATAAACGTTGAACTAATTAAGTAATAAGCAGTGGCGATGAATTTGCCAGAGGAATGGCAACCTTCGGCAGCACTTAACCAAAGGCCCACACAACCTCTGACAGCCCCCCAGGGGGGTCAGGCTTCCCGGGACACTGCAGGCCTCTGGCCAGGCCACCAGGTGTCCATAAGCTCCACAGCCTCTCTGCTCCCCCGCCCCAGGGACCAGAAGGCTGGCATGAGGAGGCCCCGGAATCCTGCTGGCCAGGATGAGGGACTGCCCTGCCAGAGCGGGCACTAAGATTTCCGTACATCCTCTGGATTCCGGAGCCCCGGGGGGAAGTGCAGCCATGTGCCCAGCGCTGGGTGGATGGAAGCTTCTCAGGGTCTCTCCTACCCTCTGAGGCTCTTCCTGCGGGGGGCGGGGGTGGGGCCTCCTCAGCCCCTGCCCCCGTCCCCCCACCCCAGCCAAGCCGGGCCAGGGATCTGGATGCCTGCAGGGAGGAGCTGCCGTTTCCAGAAAGCTCTCTTGTGCTGGGCACTTGGCACTACCCAGCTCAGCTCTCCCCACCTGAGCCACGCGGGCACTGCCTTCACAGAGGAAAGGACTCCAAAGCCCAGATGCGTAAGCATGGGGCCCCCCGGGGCTGGGTGCTGGGGGAGTAGCGGTTGCACAGGTCAGTTTGGTGACAGTGTGTGCTGGATCCCTGCCTGTTCCAAAGGGCTCCTAGACCTCCAGGTACAGTGGCACTTTAGGAAGGGGGACCCCCTAGCACCTGTACTGCTGGTCTACAGCTAAGCCCTGCATCCGAATGATGCAGCTCCCTATGGGGAGAGGAAAGGATCATCCCCGCCCCCCCAGAGGCCTCTGCAGGTAGGCTCCCCTGTACAGGAAACAGGCACAAGCTCCCCTTTTCACCCAGCTACCTCCAGCTCCTCCCCCAAATGCCCGCTTTGATGTCACCTCCTCCGGGAAGCTTGCCCTGGCCCCTCAGCCTCCGAGAGCCCAGTCAGCGTCTGCACAGGCCTTGTTCGTGGCTGCGTCCCCCAGGCCTGTGAGACCAGGAAACACCAGCCACTGGAAAAACTGAAGAAGCAGTGACCAAAGAATGAACGGGAGCAAAAAGAACGGGAGCAGACTGAATGGAAACGCGGAATGAATGAATGAGCGGTGGGTGCAGCAGGATGACCGCCCAGCGCCGGTGTCACGTGCAGCAGCACGCACCTGACTTCGCAGTCACAGCTCTGCCCACGCTGGCTGTCACCCCCCTTCCCGTCCGGGTCACACAGGGTTGCAAGGCAGCAGAGTGACTCAAGCGCCTGACGAGGGTTCTCGGAAGAGGGGTTTGGAAGCTCTGGGGTCCTGGAGACCCAGGAGCGACGCTCGGGCGGGGGCGGAGCGAGGCAAGCTGGTGACCCCAGGGCGGGCACCGAGGGAAGGAAGTGGCAGGTGGCCCTTGCAGCAGCCCCAGAGGCCTGGTGTTTCCTCCACGTCCTCCTGGAGAGAACCAGACGGGTCATCAAGCCTTGTCGAAGAAGAAAAGAAAGATCACAGTAATGACAGACAGCACGCCACTCCCCCGTACACCGAGCCCTGTCCTGAGCACTTAACACATCCTGCCTCATCATTTAATCCTTCAACAACCCTGTGAGGCAGACAGTATTATCTCCACTTTAGAGGCTGAGAAACTGAGGCACAGAAACTCTCAGAAAGTGGCCGGAGGTCAGACAGCTAGTAAGCAGAGGAAGGGCATTTAGAACCCACGCAGACTGACTCTAGAATCTGAACTCTTACCCGCTAAGTAATGCGTCTCAGTGTCCGTGGGCTTTGATCATGTAGCTGGTAATTAATTAGTTAAGTCATACTCTCGGATTGAGTGTGCACAGCTCCTGCACCCAGGAACAGTAATAACAACAAACAGGACCCACCAATGGCCTCTCCGGGATTTATGCAGAAGGGGAGCTGGGGCAGGGAAGCCAGCGAACAAGGGGTATTGGCAGATCCTCTAACACCTGGTGGCAGAATGTAGCGCATCGTTTTTGTCTAGGTGGCATGTCACAGGGGTGGCTCTGAGATGGTGACAGGGCTGAGCCCTCCCAAAGCAACTGTTTGGTGCAACTTTGGAGCCAGACACCACGCGAATCATTTCATGGAGATCTCCTTTGATCCTCACACAGGCCCTTTCCTTTGAAGGTGGTACAAGGATGCCTCCACTGTGCAGAGAAAACGAGCTGAGGCTCAGAGAGGTTAAGTGACTTACCCAAGGCCACACAGCTAGAAAGTGGCATTTGATCTCAGCTTCTCCCTGACCGCCCCTCACCCCCCCGCCCCATCCAGACCCTTGCCCTCTGGGGCCCTGGCTTTCTTTTTGCCTTTGGAGAGGAGGCGCTGCCCGGAAGCCACGTGGGGCAAGCCTGCCGGGCCTGCCCATTCCCGCCAAGTTGGCTCCCTCTGCCCACCACAGGGCCCAGAACCCCATCACTTCAAAGTGATTCACCCTCGCGGGCTGTGCGGTTTGGTCTGGACCTAGGGGGCGGAGGACTCAGCACCACGCTTGCTCTTGACCACCCAGCTTTGAACCAGGCTCCCTGTTACCTCAGGAACCCAGGTGCAGCCCTTGCCAGGGCCTCCCGCACTCAGGAAGTTGGGCCAGTGCTCTCCAGCCCCGCAGACATGCCGCGGGGACAGAGGGGTCCCAAACCAGCTCCCGCCCCAGCTCTTCAGCCAGCTTTGCCTCTGTGCTTGGACCACCTCAGGCTGGCCCAGCAGGCGCCCCCTCCGCTTCTCCAAGGCCTGGTGCTTCGGCTGCCCTTGCCCCTGCACCCCACGCCCCCTCCGGCATGCCTCCCTGTCCTGCCCCACGCCCCCCAATGTGCTCTTCTCCTGCCAAGGGCCCTGGAGCCCCAGGAGGCTGGGGGAGCACTGGAATGTGCGATGCCTGAGGTCAGAGACCGAGTCGGATTTGAGCTGGGTTGAGATGAGGGGAAAATGGCCAAGAACAACTCGCTCATTTACTTCATTTCCAGACTTGGCGGCTGCCGGGGCCGGGCTTCCAAACCAAGCTGGCTGTGGCCAGGCCATGTGCAGCAGCGCCGGCCGCAAGGCACATCTGGATCCGCTTAGGGAGTTAAGAGCCATAAAGTTCTCTTAAGAAATTAGTTCCTGGGGAGTCCGGGTCTCTCTGGGGACTGGGTGAGGGGCCCGTTGGGCTAAGGACACCCGGAAGCTGTGTGGAGTGGGGACGGGGACTTCTAGGTCTACTCAGAGAGTCACCTAGCACGCCCAAGTGCGAATCGGCCCTGGCGCTTCTGACCCTGCGGCCCGTGGCACCTCTCCTGAGCTCTCTCGGCCGCTGGGCACATCATTTCACCTTCCCTGGAGGAGACTGAGCCACAGTAAGGACCCAAAGTGCAACTTCCCAATTTGTCACGGTGTCTTGAGGCCTGGTGCATGCCCAGCCCCCGCGCGGTGAAGGAACTCAGGAATGAATGAATGAACCACGGCTTCCCTCCCAGGGCGGCGCTGAGGACCGGCAGGCACCAGGAGGGAAGGCCAGGGCACAAAGTGTGTGCACACCCCCCCTTCATTCTTAAACCCACCAGATACAGACCTCATGGCCTGGGGGGGGGGGGTGCTGGAAACTTGAAGAGCCCCAGGAGAGCCCCCCCCCTCCGCCCCGCCGCCACCTGCCCAAACTGCTTCCTTCTCCTCCCACAGACACACTCGTGAAGTCCACCACATGCCCTCACTCGGACCAAGCAGGCAATGAATGTGCAAACCAACGTGCGAAGAACACGGGGTGGTGACCTTGGGGTGGACTTGGCGGAGCCCCCTCTCGGCCTGCCAGACACGGCGCCAGGCTCACACCCAACACCTCACCACACGGCAGCGGGTGAGGGGGCTGGGGGGTCATCAGCCCCAGGACAAGACTCAGAGCAGCTAAGTGATGCAGTGAAGGAAGAAAGGAAGCGGCAGGGCCCGGGCGAGAGCCCCGGGTGCCCCCTCGATGGGGCGGCACGTGCTGGCCACGTGGGTCCAGTCCGGCTCCGCCACTCATTAGCCATGTTATCGCTGGCAGCTTCTCTTGCCTCGACTTCCCATCTGTCCCGGGAGATGATAGGAGTGCCAATTCATCAGGTTGTTTTCTGTCTGTATAAAATCCACTCACGTAACTAAACATCAGAAACTCTGGAAAGAGTGCCTGGCATATAGTAAGTGCTCGGAATGTGTCCACACATACTGCTGAACGAGCCATCGGTTCCCATGCGTCCAGAGAAATGACGAGAGGCTGGTTAGAAATCTCCTCAAATCCTCTAAGCCAAGACCCCACCTTGCTGTGCGTTGGAATCACCCAGAGAGTCTTTACAAACCGTGGTGTCCGGCGTGATCGACTGTGTGCCGCGGGCACAGTTAGTTGGCATTTTTAATGGCCCCCAATCATTTACGTTACTATCAGCTTTCCACCGTTACAATAAAACAGCTCAAAGATGGCGAGAGGCAGAAATCACTCAGACAGGTGAGCTAGACTCCCCGCGGGGTCCGTCCCCACCCATCTCAGAAGCATTTACAGAGTCTCCTGCCAGGATCTCCCGAAAAGATGGGTCTAGAATGTGCTGTGGAAAATTCAGAAACGACTCAAGTGTTTGTCACAGGACCACGGTACCCACGCGCGCCGGAACACTCTGCAGTGACGGCAATAGACGGCGTCGTGATGGAGAAAGACACCGGGCCCCGCCCCCCACCGCTGGAATCCCAGCGCCAGTGGTGGAGCCCGGGCACTGACAGGTCAGTGTTTAGGCTCCCAGGAGACTGACAGGCAGCCTGAGATGGGACCTGCCGCCTGAAGCACCGAGACAGAAAAGAGGCCTCAGGGGCTGCCCGACGGTAAGGGGCAGGTGATTATCACCGAAGGAAGAGGGCGGTGCACATTCACAGGAGGGGACCGAGGAGGGGGAAGCCAACAGTTATCCGAGACGCCCCGAGTCTGACCAGTGGACCTTACCGAGCCGGGTCGGGGGACACACCCTGCGGCCACACTCCTGCCTCGAGTTCCCCTCCGCCGGGACCAAGACCCAGGGCAGAGGGTTTGCCCCAAGCATTTCTATAGCCGGGCGATCTGTCTGCATCAGAGTCAACACGCATCAGCACCCCTCCTCGGGGAGGGAGGCGGCCACAGCAATGACACCGCCAAACCCCGGCCCAGGCCAGGGCCTGCTGAGCACCACCAGGCAGCCTGTGATTCCTACAACCTCCCGGAGCCCTTCCCTGGGCCGCGAGTGCAACTCCACCGGTGCCCCGACCTTGTTACCAAAACCAACCTTGCCAGGACCAGGTGGGGCCAGCAGGGCCCACGAGGCAGGAAGGGTGTCTACCAGGTGGTCCTCCACCCTGAGCGGGGGGAAGCTGTGGGCAAGGGTGACGTCAGACGAGTCTGACCTACTTTCTGGCTCCCTGTAAGGCTAGAGGGAAGGTAGGAAAGGCACCCGTTTTTTCACCACCAAATTTGACGTCTGACAGAAAACCCGGCATGTGGTAGGTGTTCAACAAATATTAACTAATTCCATAACCACGGAACGCTCCCATTCCAGTGGCACTTTCAAAGATCCAAAGGAAAACGTAACAGGTGGAAACTTGACATGCGGACAATTCTATCCATGGCCTTAAATTTTCTCCTTTGGCTTGGATAAAGATCACCATTATTTGCCTGGAGAGATAATGCTCTGCAGGAGAGAGCATGAAATTCTAGAAGCAGGGTTTGTAAACCACTGTGTTGGATAAGTAGCCAACGCCGTATCTGACCAGCACTGAGGCTGGCTGGAGGAGGGGACAGCGAGGTGGAGTCCCCAGTCAGACGGCAGGTGAGGCTGGACCCCGGGCCTTAATGGGCCAGCCATTCCCACAACAGAGGGGGCAGCGAAGGAAGGGACAGGGAGGGGGAGAGCAAGAGGGAGAGAGGGGGGCATTTAGGGCTCTGGAGCTGCCATTTTCGTGAATGTCGCTCTAGCACACTCTCTTCTCCCCCAGAGTCAAAGCCAAAGATCCTACAAGGCTCTACCCATGTGGCCCCTTGCTGACTCACTGACCTCAACTCCTAACACCCCCTTCTCAGGCTCACTCACTCTGCTCTGACTACATTCATCACCTTGCACTCCTAGGGAACACCAAACAACTGCCCCAGGGCCTTTGCACGTGCTAAAATAACGGCAGGGCTTGCTTCCTTATCTCCTTCAAGTCTCTGCTCTAATGTCACCGTCTCATTAGATCTTCTGTGACCACCTTAAAGTGCCGTCAGACACAGACACGGCGCCGCTGCCCACTCAACCAGCACTCCTGTCCTCCTCATCCTGCTATGCTATCTGTTTCTCTCCACAGCATCTGTCAGCAGCTGGCAAGCCCCTCTATTTCCTTATCCAGGTTCTTCCCGCAAGGGGCCTCCAGGAGGCCCAGGACGTTCTCTGCTCTGTGCCTGCACCCTGCTTGGCACCGGCACATGCTCCAGCAAAACTGCTGAAGGAGCCAGTGAATGGGCCCACCCTGTGCCAGGCACATCCCGTGATTAGCCTCAGGAACAGGCTCCACTTAGAATGTGTGCAGCCTGAGGGTGCCCAGGGGGCTCAGTCAGTTAAGAATCCAACTTCGACTCAGGTGATGATCTTGCAGTTCATGAGTTCGAGCCCCGTGTCAGGCTCTGTGCTAGGCGCTCAGAGCCTAGAATCTGCTTCAGGTTCTGTGCCTCCCTCTCTCTGGCCCTCCCCTGCTTGCGTGCGTATGTACTCTCTCTCTCTCTCTCTCTCTCAAAAAATAAACATTAAAAAAAAAAAAAAGAAAGTGTGGAGCCTGGATCTACTCCGCTCCAGGGAATCCAAAGCCCAGGCATGTCACCTCCCCAGAAGTGGACAGACGTGGAGCCCGCCAGACCAGAGAGCCACACTCCCTCCCATCTCAGGGCTGGCTGGATCCTGAAAGGCCCTGATGCTCCCAGCATTCTGCTTCCTGTCCAAAGGTCTCTGCGGCGGTGGGCTGGGGCAGGGGGCTCCCCGCCAAGCTCCAACCCCTGAAACACAGCTCCTCCAGACAGGAGCAGAGGCACTGTCTTCAGAAGTCACGTAGCAAGCACCTGGCTCCTGGTCTGGACAGCGGCTCCCTGACCCGAGAGCATCACAGGGGTCCACAGACGAGGGAGGCAGGAGGGGCAGGGTCAGAGGGCAGATGAATGGACACACAGGCTGGAGTGAGGTCACCGCAAGCCAAGGAACCTGGGCGGCCTCCAGAAACGGAACTGCTTCCCAAGAGCTTCCAGAAGCCGTGCACCACCTTGATTTTAGCCCAATGGGACCCATTTTTGGGCTTCTGACCTCCAGAAGCGTAAGATGATCGGTGTGTTTCGTTCTAAGCCGCTGCAATCGTGGTAATTTCTGCAGCTGCATAGGGAACTAAGCACGGCCTGCATGCTCGGCGGAGAGGCGGCCTGCCACGGCCCCGTGTGGCCGGGCCCCTCGCAGATGCTCCCGTGACTTCCTCTTTCGTAATTACGTCAGTGACTAGGAGCTCGCCCTCTGAAGCCAGACGGCCCCGGTCACCTTGAGCCTCCACCTCTCATGAGCTGTGCAACTCGGGACGCGTTTCCTAACCTTCCTGTGTCGCCTTCTCCTCATGTCTTCCTCATATCTTATCTTTCTCAGATCTCAGCCCAGGCACTACCCAGGACCTCCCAAAAGGCCTACATTGCACAGCGGCCTTGGGCCGGCGTGAAAGGGCACCCACGGAGGAGCGGTGGGGCCCGGCGCACCCAAGGAAGGGAGACCTCGGGCCCACGGAGAACGGAGATGGCACGTTCTCGGCCGCGTTTCTGCTGAACACAGAGCCGGCCAATCACGTCAGAGCGATGCTGGTTAGATGAGTGAGAGCAGGAGTCCTGTGGCATCAGAAGATCTCAAGCACAGACATGAGGGACAACGTAGGGGACACGATGTTCCTAAAAGAAGTCAGCCAGCCAAGCCAAAGCTCTAAAGGATGCAGGGCTTCCCCTGGGCCGACGCTGGTGGCCCAGAAATTTCAAACTCGATGGAGGAAGTCCTGACCGCCGCCAAGGCCTTCCCATGAAAACCCCGTGTCCGGCTTCAGGTCTGGCCCTCCGACCAGCACCACCCTGGTCCACTTCCTGGTCCCCTCTTCTTTGGTTGAGCCCCTTCACGAAGGCTGATGGACCCCCACGCGTCCACCCAGTCCTCACAGCCCCTTCAGTGCCACTCACGGGGAAACGTGGGCCATGATGAGTCCCCTGCACGGGGTTCCTGCAGGGGCAAGATGAGAAAGGCAAATGAAGCGCATAGTGCCTGGCATAGAGTTAGCACTCCATAAATGCTAGTGCGATCGTTTTTAGTTAGTTCATCCCCGAGCAGACGTTTGAGTCGCTATAAGCTGCCCTTCTGAAATCGCACACAGCAGAACTGACTAGAGAAGCAGGAGGAAGGATCAGGTCAGGGCTCTGGACCCAAAGATCTGGAGGCTGTGTGAACTGCCTAAGTTTCTTAACCGCTCTGAACCTGTTTCCTTATCTATGAAATGCAGACATCATTACCTGCCCCAAAGGAGCACAATAGCTCAATAAAATAACGCAATCCAGCCGTTCCCACACTGGAAGCTCTTCAGGAAGGATCTGGAAAAGGCTCCTGCCCAGGCCTCCCCTGGAGCAACGCAGTCAGCATCTCCGGGCTGGGGTCTGGAGTCAGGGGTTGTGAGGACCACCTGGGGCGACTCCAGGGTACAAACCAGGGCAAAGAGACACAGATGCTTATACGCACGTGGCACACGGGGTGTGCTCAGGAAATGGAAGTTTTCATTATGATCTCATCAACTGGCAACGATTTTCCTTCATTCGCTCAACACGCATTTGCAGGGAGCCCAATGTATATAAATTCACGAGTTTTGAACCATGTGCTAGTTGCCAAGGGCCAGGGGTAGGGGGGATGGGGAAGAGCCGTTAATGAGGATGGGGTTTCCTTTTGGGGTGATGAAATATTTTGGCCTTAGACAGAGGTGGTGGTTATACAACATTGTCAACGTGCTAACTGCCACTTAAAATGTTCACTTTAAAATTATTGATTGTGGGGCGCCTGGGAGGCTCAGTCGGCTGAGCATCTGACTTTGGCTCAGGTCATGATCCCACCGTTCCCAAGTTCGAGCCCCGTGTCAGGCTCTGTGCTGACAGCTCAGAGCCTGGAGCCTGTTTCGGATTCTATGTCTCCCTCTCTGTCTCTGCACCTCCCTGGCTCATGTTCTCTCTTGCGAAAATGAATAAACATTTTTTCAAAATTAAAAATAAAATAAAATAATAAAATGATTGATTGTATGTTGGGGCACCTGGGGGGCTCAGTCAAGTAAGCGTCCGACTTCGGCTCAGGTGATGAGCTCACAGTACAGGAGTTAGAGACCCGCGTCAGGCTCTGTGCTGACAGCTCAGAGCCTGGAGCTGCTTTGGATTCTGGGTCTCCCTCTCTCTGCCCCTCCCCTGCTCGCTCTCACTCTCAAAAATAATAAACATTAAAAAAAATTTTAATATGTCAAATGACTCTCACCTCAATTAAAGAAAAGCAATTACAATCCAGACACAAAAGGACAAATTCCGCATGATTCCACGTTTATGAGGTGCCTGAAGCAGTCAGATTCAGAGGGAGGGAAGGCAGAGTGGCAGCCGCCAGGGGTGGGGTGTGAGGAGAACGGGCGGTGGGCGCGTCGTGGGTGTGGGAAGATGAGAAGGTTCTGGAGATGGGCGATGCTGATGGCCACAGTGTACCGAGAAATGGTTAAGATGGTAAAAATGTTATATTAGGGGTATTTTGCCACAATTTAAAAAGTCTGGTGCTGACAGTCCAGACACATGATCCTGACAATGAAGGGGGTCGCCCGGTCCCCTGGGAGCTGCCCCCCGACACACCCCTCACTTGGGTCGGAGACGACATCGTCCCAGTTCTTCCAGATGCGCAACCTGGAGTGACCGGACATCCCCTTCACAAACAGGACGGAGACGGCCGGGTGCGGTCTCTGCGGGACAAGGCCAGACTCAGTCAAGAACCCACGGTCCCTGCCCCTCCCCCCAGGAAAAGCCCCACCGGGTCAAGAGCAGACCGAGGAGGGCTGGGGCACTTTCAGTTCCTGCCTGGATCCCACACCCCCCCACCCCCGGGGCCCAGCAGGGCACGGACTGGGGGGCTGGCAGGTGCCTCCCGGTGGCCGGCTCCCAGGATGAAGCCTCGTCTGCGCGGAGCTCCAGGAAACCAGACGAGGCCACCCGGGTTCCGGGGGAAGAAAGGGCCTGCAGGAGGGGCGCCGGGGTGGCTGGAACGGACCTGCGTCTGGGAGCCCCGGGCCCCCTGCCGGCCCCGGTGGCGCATCTCTGGGGACATCACTTTCCCGTCCGACCAGCATCAAGAAGAGAACTGGCTTCACGCAGGAGAACGTCGGTTTATCTCACACGCTCTGGGGAGGTTTCCCAGGTGGCAACTGATGTGGGAAACAAAGGCAGAAGGAAATGGCAGGTAAAATTCAATTGCCTGGCCACCTGCAGCCCACTGCCAGCAGAGCTGGCAGACTCCCTGCTGTCTTAATGCTAATACTCCTCGAGAGGAAAAACAACCTTAGCTTGAAAGCAGCCAGGCCTCCCGGATCCAGGGTCCGGGGAGTCGTCTGCGGCATGCGGAAATCCCTTCGGAAACATCTAGGCTCTACCTTCCCCAGCTTCCAAGTATCTAATCAGTCTCCCCTCACAAGCCCGGGGCGGCTCTTTCTGCCCACGGGTCCTGCCCCTGCACTTTCATAAACTCACCTCCACCACCACCCCCAAACCGCATCCGCGACGGGGTGCAGCCGGGCACCGGGCAGGACCAGTGAGGTCTGCCACCGGCAAGGTGGGGACAGACCTACCAATTCATGGTCGTGTGACCCCTGAATTAGACTCCTTAGAGGGTCACTCCTTGATGAAGGTCCGTGAGCCTTCCTTCCAGATCTGAAACACACTCCGTGGCCACCCTCACACACGTCCATTTGAATCTCTGCTTGCACACTTCCCTTCTGAGAGAGCTCACTACCACCTCTGGCACCCTATTCCTCCACGTACAGGAAGGCAAAATCTCTGCCCTCAACACTTTCCCAGGGACCATGGTTCCAATCTCTGGCACCACAGAGTCCGATGGCTCTTTGCCCTACTTTCCACTTTTCTGAAGAAAACCTGCTCTTATCCTGGCTCCTGTTAAAAGACTTGGTTCCTTCCACAGTCCACATGTGAGCAGGCTTCCAAATGACGGCCCGTGCTAGAAACAGGAGGGTCTCCCTGTGCCCTGGTCACAGCAGGTCTCCCTGACTACATTCCCCAGACTCCCTTGCAGCTAGGGGTTGCCATGTGACTCGGTCTGGCCAATAAGATGAAAGCAGAGGTTCCCCACTCTCCTCCACCACTCCCACTTCCTGCTGTCTGGCAGATGGGCTGGCCAAGAGCCCACTTTCCACTAACTGGAATAGAGATGCAATGGTAGGAATTTAGCTGCTACCTGGACCATGAGGCAGAGTGCAAAGAAGAATGGAGCAACAAGACAGAGGCAGCTTGGGTCCCTGAAGGACCCAGACCACCATACTCATCCTAGTGAGACAGCCTATGCCCTAGACTTCTTCTAGATGAGAGAAAGAACTGCTCTTTGGTTTAAGCTCCTGTGTTGTGGCTGTTTGGGGTTTTTTAAATATTACATGAATCCTGAACCCCAACGCAGGATAAACGAAGTCTAATTGCAAACAATGAGAGCCTGGGTGTCTCCACACGGGCAGAGTGCCCTGCCATGTGCAGTAGGCACGAACAGAACCCCTGGGCTAGGCCCTGCTGACTTCAACGCACAGCCCACACTATGTCTTAGTATCTGCCCCTTAAGAATTCAGAGCCAGCATTTCCAAGGTGGGCAGTTTCTGCAAAATCAGTGGATGAATGACTTTTACCCTACCATTTATCAAGCACTTAGCATACAGGCCCCAGGGGCTCAGCTTCATTCTGAGTGAATTATCTCAGCCCCCAAGACAGAAACAGCCCTCCTCCAGAAGACACCCAGCACAAGGGCTCTAGGACTCAGGGCTCCAGCCTGGGCGCCCCCCCCCCCATTCTTCACCGTCTCCTGAAGATTCTCAGGAGGCTCACAGGATGGATGCGGCTGCCCATGGGAAGTGGGGACAAGGCCAAGGGAAGGGTGAGGGAAGGTGAGAAGAGGAAACAGAATCGGGAAACTCTCACACTCCAGCAAAGAGGAGTGTGAAGAAGGAGAGAGGTGTGTGAAGAATTCGGGGCCGAGAGAAAGGCAGGGGGAGAGAGTGGAGAGAAGCACACGTGGAAACATCAGGAATTACAGCTGGAATGGTTTCTTGCATTGGGTGGTTATATTTATGTGTTATTTTATATACTACTCTGGACAGCTGAAATCATTTGGGATTTTAAAAGGAAAAGGAGAGGGGCACCTGGGTGGCTCAGTCAGTTGAGTGTCCGGCTTTCGCTCAGATCATGATCTCATGGTTCGTGGGTTCAAGCTCCACGTTGGGCTCTGCTGTCTATCTCTCTCAAAAATAAATAAAACATTAAAAAAAAAAGTTTTTTAAACAAAAAATAAAAACAAATAACAATAAAATGAAAAGGAGAATGTACAGTTTATCATGTGTCAATTACAGCTCAATAAAGAGGGATTTTGTTTTGTTCTTAAATGTTTATTTTGAGAGAGAGAGAGAGAGAGAGAGAGAGAGAGAGAATCCCAACCAAGCCCCACGCTGTCAGCACAGAGCCCCATGCAGGACTCGAACTCACGCACTTTGAGATCGTGACAGCCGAAGTTGGATGTTTAACTGACAGAGTCGCCCAGGTGCCCCAATAGAGTTTTTAAAAGACACCCAGAAGTGGGGGGGGGGAGGGGCACAGAGAGAGGGAGAGGAAGGGGAGAGGGAAGGGTTAAGCCTCCAAACATAGTGGCTTCTCATCACGGCCCACGCTCCCTCTGCTACATGTAAGGCCAGCCACGCCGACCACGGCAGCCCCGTCCACGAAGCCGCAAGCCCTCTGTGAAAAGGGCCACCTCCCCTCCGCGCTGCTGAAGCCTCCCCAGGTGAAATGCCGTCTCAAAGCTTCCAAAGTGAGTCACCAGCAAGCCTGGCCGCCCCAGAACCACGTTCCACCCACCAGCCATTCTGACAAAGACAGGCAGCAGCGCTGCACCCCTCAGTGGCCCCCCCCTACAGCGGGTGCAGGGCAGCCGGGCTGCCAGGGCCTCGGGACCCCGTCCCGGCCCTGCTCCCCCGCACAGGGCGGGAGGGAAGCTCCGCAGGCGGGCCCGGGGTCTCTGCACCCAGCGCTGCTGCCCTTCCACTAAAGGGAGGCTGACCCGGGCCAGGAGGCTGGGAGGTCTCGTCCACTGCGGCCTGATTCAGTGCACCCCAGGGATCCGCGCGCAGGTCTGGACTCAATCCCAGGCGCTGGCTCGAATCCGCACGCAGAGCAGGGATGGGATCTGCATGGCCCCAGGGCACCTGGGTGAAGCGGAACCACAAAGGACGGACAGAGGGAGGCACACCGATCATCAGCGGTCGGTGACTCAATCCAGAGAAGAGCGGCTTTACTCCCGCCACCCACCCTGACCTCTCCAAGCTCAAGAAAGCAGCAAGCCCCCAGCCCCCAGCAGGTGCCGAGTCTGAGTGCGGCAGGCGAGGGGGACAGCACGTGTCCGGCCTGGAAGGGGCGGCCACCAGCAGCCCTAGCCCCCCCACCACACTGGGGTGCGGGCACAGCCAGGTGCAAGCTGGTTCAAGGTCAGCCTTGGTGATTCCAGCCATCAGGTGGGGACAAGTAAGAGAGACACGTGCATCACAGAGCTGCTCCGAGGGTCAGAGGAGGGAACCAACAGAAGTCAGTTAGAACCACACCAGGCATGTAGTAAGTGGCACAAAGTGTTTGCTTTTGTTGTTATGGTTAGAAAATCGAAATGGAGACTTTTTTTTTTTTAGGGAAACTCTCCCAATTTTTAAATGCAGACAACTTACTGAAGCGTTTTTTTGTTTTGTTTTGTTTTGTTTTTATTGTTTTTCAAAAACACTGTGTGGGCCAAGGAAAACAGATCGGCAGACTGGACTCGGCCCATGGGTCCCCCGCCTCCCC
Source organism: Helogale parvula (assembly GCA_004023845.1). NCBI lineage: Eukaryota > Metazoa > Chordata > Mammalia > Carnivora > Herpestidae > Helogale > Helogale parvula. The sequence goes on from PJEM01014338.1 coordinate 19,314, forward strand.
CAGAGGCAGGCCCTGGCTCCGCGGGTATCGCAAACCACCAGCCGGGGCTTGAGATCACCCCACTTCTCATGCCAGCTTCCAAGGCCATGAAGCTCTTAATGGGAAATAAATGTTTAAATCAACCCCCACCAACTCCCACACCAAAGGGACAGAAACTACTAATTCTTACCCACCACATCCAAGTCGCCAGCTCTGTTTCATGGGAAGGGGGGGGGGGGAAGGCTTATTTAAAAAACACGACGGAGAAGATGGAGTAGACAGAGGAGGAGGAGGAGGAGGAGGAAGAAAGAAAACCAACAAAGGCGATGTCGAGAGCGGCCCGCTGTTGACTTGGGCAACAGCCGTGGCCGGTCAGAGGAACACAGCTCAGCCCCGAAGCCCGTCCCAGACATGAAAATTACAGACCAGCGTCGCTGACATGCCCCAGCCCTTTCTGTGTCATTCACTCAGGAGGAATGCAATTAAGTACCCTTCCCCCACAACAAACAAGAGGAGAAACGTCAGCCGCTGGTGCTCTCGGAGCTGAAAGGGACTGACCTCGGAGAAGGACACGAGGAGGCAGGGCCACCACGCAGGGAGGGGCGGGGATAAGGGGCCCAATACTCAGGCCCATTGTACAGATCAGGTTGCTGACGGCCCACGCAGGAGACGGGACGCAAGCAGACACCCACCGGGGGCAGCCACTATGTGGCTGAGCCTGAGGCACGCTCCAAGGGACAAGAGAAGAACAGGACACACAGTCTGCCCTTGACCCCTCTCTCACCAGCCTTTGAAAAAGGTCATCAGATCTTGTCGTGTCATCCCAAGGCACTTGGAATGAAATCCACACTCCAGGCTGAGGCTGCCACAGCAGCCATGTTTGGCCCTGCCTGCTGCCCCCGCCTCCCACCTCAGGGCCTTTGCACTTGCTATACTGAGTCCTGAAATGTTCCTCCCTGGGTCCCCACAGGACTGGTCCCTTCAGCAATGTTGCCTACTCAGAGACCCTCCTTGACTGTGCTGTCGAATGTGCCCCCACCCCACCTGTCTCCACCACCTTTCCCTTCTGATCTCCGTTCCAGTTCCTGCCACTTCTGCAGGGTCTCGTGGCTGTCACCTCCCTGGCCCCAAGAACTCCAAGCTTCCTGAGAGCACAGGCCCTAACAGAATGCCCTGGAACAACGCGCAGCACAGAGTGATCGCTCAGCAGTGTCAAACGTGCCGTGGGGTCCCCTCCCCAACCCTCGGGCCGACCGAGTGCCGTGGGAATGCTGAAAAGGCGGCACCGTAAAGAACACCAAAAATAAGAATAGCCTGTCTTAATTAAGTATCTCTGGGGTCCCGAGCCCTGTCCTGGGCTTGGTTCAAGTCCTCTCTCATTGCTTCCTGACCACGACCCCAGGTCACAAACAATGACCACTGATTTCACGTTAGACATGAAGGAGCCGAGTTCCACGACTCGCCCAAAGTCACACGAACACCCAGTACATTTGAACGCATGGAGCAAAACGCCAGAGTGAAATGCCACCTCTGAAGGCATGTGTTCACGTGTGCGCGCATGTAGTGTGTACGTCACTGCGCATACACTGCACACGTGTCTGTGCGCGCGCGGGCCCGCCTGTGCGTGTGGACTCGTGTAGGCCTCTCTACACACGTGTGTGCACGCACCTGTCCCTGTGCACTCGCCGTCACGCCTCTCTACACGCGTGTACGTGTGCGCACCTGTCCGTGTGGACTCGCCGTCACGCGTCTCCACGGGTGTACGTGTGCGCACCTGTCCGTGTGCACTCGCCGTCACGCCTCTCTACACGCGTGTACGTGTGCGCACCTGTCCGTGTGGACTCGCCGTCACGCGTCTCCACGGGTGTACGTGTGCGCACCTGTCCCTGTGTACTCGCTGTCACGCGTCTCCACGGGTGTACGTGTGCGCACCTGTCCCTGTGTACTCGCCGTCACGCGTCTCCACGGGTGTACGTGTGCGCACCTGTCCGTGTGCACTTGCCGTCACGCGTCTCCACGGGTGTACGTGTGCGCACCTGTCCCTGTGTACTCGCCATCACGCGTCTCTACATGCGTTTACATGTGTGTGCACCTGTCTGTGTGTACTCACCATCACGCCTCTCTACGCGCGTGTGTGCGCGCACCTGTCCGTGTGTACTCGCCGTCACGCGTCTCCACAGGTGTACGTGTGCGCACCTGTCCGTGTGTACTCGCCGTCACACGGCAAAGATGGCTGCCAAGAGGTGAGGAATTGGGTGTATTTACAAACGAGTAGTTCCAACTATAGAAAATCAATACCTAGTCACTTCTGACTTAGCAAACATCACAGGGTCCCATGGTTGCCCCAAATCTAACCCCCTTTGTGGCAGGCTGGGAAGGGGGCAGGCGCCCTCCATTGGCGGCTTCAGGTCAGGCCCAGCCTTACCTCGAGCACTTTCTCCAGACGCCCTTCTCCAGAGGGGGAAAGAGAGCAGCTCTGAGGCACACTTCTGAAACCTCTGGCTCTGCGACCCGGCCCGCGTGCCCATGTCCCCGGTCACCTCGCCCGGGCCAGGAAGCGTGTGCAGAGAAGCCTCCATGCGGGGCGGCCCCTGGAGCCCGCACCCGCCGGCCCCGCCAAGCAGCCAGAGGCCCGGACGGCCATGCCTGGTCCTGCCGGGAGCGGCAGGGCAGAGGCCACTTCTTTATCTCAGGCTTCTCAGCATCTTTATTTTTTTAATTCTCTTCAAACTGAAACTGTCAAAAGTTGTGCCTGATAAATCTGAAGGCTGCAGAGGAAGTGGTCCTTCCTCCGGCTCATGACTTCTGCAAAAGATAACCGAGGGCGTCGGGTAAATCAGCAGGCGGGCAGGGCTCCCGGCAGGGCTCTGGTTAAGGCTCTTAACCTGCAGATGCTGCCGGCCTCCGGACAAGGTCATGGGCAGGCCCTCGGGACCGCTCCCATCTGAGGGGGTTTCACGGGAGAGGAGGAACCCAGAGAAAAGCCCTCCCACGTCATCTCCTAAAGCCCTGCAGGAAGTTGATCCCGCAGGAGCCCTGGTCTGGCAGCTTTTCCATCCCCACAGCTGCCCCGGAGCTGAGTGCTACGATCCCATTTTCCAGGGCGACAAGTGAGACAGAATGAAATCATGGACTCAATTTCACCTCAGCCGCTTGCCCAGTGTCACACGGGGCCGGAGACGGGCAGAGCCTGAACTTAGGAAAATGTGACTCCAGAGCTCCAGGTCACCTGCCCTGGGCAGCCCCTTCCGGCCACTCCCTCCCTCCGACTCAGTCAGGCCCCTCCTGTGCAGCCCTGGGAATGCAGCAGGAGCAAGGGGGGCCTGGGCGGCACGGCACTAATGATGGACATGATCTTCCCCACTGAATCCTCTCAGAAGCCCGGGGGATTGGTACCCCTACCCACCTCATCGTCCTGATGAGAAACAAAAGCTCAGAGAGGTTAAGCTACTTGCCCAAGGTCACACAGTTTGTGAGTAGGAGAGCCCAGGGTGGAAGGCTCAGCTTACCACTCTGATCACTGGCCTGAGGGCTCGTTCTGCCGTGGAAGGCTGATCCCTGCATTTCCAAGAGCAGACAGTTCTCCCCATTATCTTGTCAGGGGCCGGCCCCTCTGAGCCTCTCTACCAACTCCAAAGACTAAGGGAGGGAGGCCATTTCCTCACTGGCAATGAACTGAGCCCCACCCTCGTCCCCAGTTTGGCCTGCCCTAGGTTCTCAAACCTGAAGATGACGGAGTCAGGGCAAAGAACAAGGCTTTCTCAAGGCTGAGCAGGAAGGAACAAGGTGTTCAGGGGCATTCCAGGGACTTGGCTTCCATGTTCAAGTCCAAAGTCCTGAGCCCTGCACGCAGCACAGCTCACCTGGGCCCACGCCACTCAACACACTCCTGGCCCAAGGAGCATTTCCCTCCTACAGATGCGCCAGCCTGTGCCCCCACCAGCCCGGGGCAGGGGGGGAGGGGGGGGAGACGCTCAGCAACTGTCTCCTGGGGAACCCCGGCCCTACCACCAGCGCCTCCATCACCCCGACGCACGCCAGAGTCTCTGCACTCCCGTATTCCCAGCCGTCAGCACAACGCCCAGCACCCCGCAGGTGTTCCACAAGGCATGTTTCGGGCACAGATTCCCGCGCACTGTGCAAGCATGGAGGACGCAAGCGCCCAGCGCGCCTTCTCACTTCACCCCTGCCCTTCCGCAGGACGCTCCGTCATGTAAGGAACCAAGAAGAGTGGCACGAGGCCAGGCCCTTCACGGTGTGGGTTCCTCACATCTAGGGCACACACGCGGCCTGAGTGTGTGAGTGGTGGCAGGGGTGGGACATGCACACACTCTAGCTGACTCTGGGGACACAGCCAGGCGGGCACCTGGCGGCTGAGGAGCCGTGGCCTCCCCTCCCGCCCAAGCCGGACAGCCACTTCCCGGCGCTCCCCTGGTCATCTCTGCCGCCCGAGGGCCCCAGAGTGCCCCTACTTGTGCATGCTGCAGTCTTGTGCAGGGCGCCCAGGCCACGGGGGTAAAAGAGGGGTGCCTGAGAAAGGTGAGCACTACATTTCCCTTCTTCCCAGACCCGAACCTGGGTAGAAGCGGCATTTCTGAGGGGACAGCGTTCAAATCCTCTTGCCTTCTCACTGGGGGAGGAAAGATGGCGGAGGGCCACCCTCGTGGAGAGGCGGAGGGGCAGCACTACCGGGGCTGCTCGGGGACACGCCCCAGCCCCGCCTGCTGTCCCTACCCCGCCACCAAAGGCAGGGTCGCCGTGCACCTCATCCATAGGTGGGGCCCAAGGCAGGATGCCCCGAGGTACTGGAGGACTCACCTGGGCTCCACAGTGAGTGCCAAGGTCAGGTGGCAAACAAGTCCCGTCCCCCACCCACACTCGGGCTGCGCCCACACGGGCCCTCTGCCTGACAAACTGGAAATCCACTCCATTAAAAGCCCTCTCGGTGCCCCCAGAAGACCCCTGCCCCTGCCCAGCAGGGACAAGGGCCCCTTGAAGGGTAGCTGGAGGGCTTCTGCCCATTTGCTCCTTTTCCTGTGTGTCCTGGTCATCCCAGCCATCCCACCAGAAGGCCCCGGCGCCACAGGAGGCCCAGGAGAGAGGACGAGTCTGGCCCGGCCACAGAACTCCTGGAACAGTCTGCAGAAACGGGCCTGTGCCTTTCCCGAACTTGGGGAACGAACAAGGGCCCCTTTCAGAGCTGGCCCTTTTGTTCCTGTTCCCGGGAGGCGACCATCTCGCGGAGGGAAGGGAAACTGAACAAAGTGGGTTCAGCCAAAACGCCCAGGGGAGGGAGGCTGTACCGAGTGCACCAAACTCAATGCCTTACCCGCCCCTGCCCAGGTGACCAATCGCCTGGACCGTGCTGGTCTTGGCCTTTCAAAACCACGCGGCCAGCAACCTCAGGACCCAATGACGGCCTGCTCACAGCGACAAGAGCAGCAAGCCTGGAGACCCTGGGAACCGCCCGGCCCTGCGCCCGATGCTCGGGAGCGCGTCCCCGCCAGGCCTCGCCGCCGCCGCCCCAGCAGCAGACACCACCGGCTTCCTTCGTACAGATACGGAAACTGAGGTCACTAACAGGTGGCAGAGCTGGGATTCGAACCCGCTAACTGCACACACATCCCTGACTACCAACCGAGAAACAGCCAAGTGAGTTATTTTTCTTAAAGAAGAGATAAAAATGAAGAGAAAGGAAAGGAAAAAGGAAGGATCTTCTTCACATTTATCACCATCTGAAATTAGTATGTGCTTTTGTGCAAGGGTGTGCCCCCTCTGGAATGTAAGGTCCCTGCTCTGGTCACCTCGTGGCCCAGCCCCCCAGCCCAGCGCCCAGCACACAGGAGACCCTCAGCAGACATCTGCGCAGTGACCCCCCCCCCCCGTGCGCCCGGCCTAGAGGGGACCGCTGTGCACAAGGCCTGGGGGGAGGGAGGCTCAGGGTGCTCTGCCCAAAAAGGCAGCTGCAGGGTTGGGGGGGGGGAGGGCCCCGCCCCAGGACTCCCGGCCACTCCTGTGGCGACTTTCTTGTTAATTTCACTCATTCATTCTGTCAGTCACATCTTCAAGCCCTCATCTGACGCATACCTATCAGGGCCAACCGCCACCAGGTGCTGCGCTGGGCGCCCCTCCCGGGACTCAGACTGCACCCAGGAGCGGTGCTTCCTGGAGGCGGTGAGGTTCCAGGGGGCCGCAAAGCCCAAGAGGCGCCTCCTCCCTTGGTCCCTAACACAAAGGTGTTTGGATTTTGCGGTGAAGGGCCATCCCTCACTACCAAAGGCTGCTTGTACGGCATAACCCTGGGCAGACAGAGATAAAGACACACACAAATGACCTTCCTACAAAAACATGAGGTGTGAATTTTATTGTCCCCCTCTGGTGACTTGTATTGTCTGATTTTTCTACGATGAACTGGAGTTCTCTGTGAAATGGGGGCGAGCGAGATGAACATCTTCAAAGAAGAATGTCCACTCCCAGGTATACATCCAGAAGAACCGAACGCAGGGAAGCTAATAGCGGTCTGTCCCCGCATCCGCGGTGGCATTCATCCCAGAGCCAGTGCCCCCCACCAGGGGAAAGGGTAAACAACACCCGGTCTATCCATAGAGGCGAGCACTACTCAGCCATAAAAGGAATGGAAGTCTGATACACGTTACAACACGGATGGACTGTGAAATCGTTATGCTAAGTGACACAAGGCAGACCCAGAAGGACAAGCGTTACAGGATTACACTTCCATGAGGTACATGGACTAGGCAAATTCATACAGACAGAGGGTAGAAGAGAGATTGTCAGGCTGCGGGAGCACGGAAGGGGAGTCAGTATTCAACACAGAGTTAATGCTGCAGATGGATGAAACGGTCTGGATATGAACAGTGGTGATGGTAACACAACACTGTGAACGTATTTAATGCCACTGACCTGTCCACCTCCGAACAGTTAAGATGGTAAGTGCTATGTATGTTTCACCCCAATTAACAAAAACACACACATTCAGAACCTCAGATACCTCAATAAATAAGACCATGGGAACACACAGCAGAGAGAACTGAGAGCTACACTTGGGGATGGACGTGACCTGGCAGAGGCCGTCCTTGGCCTTGGTCTGCTCAGCTGAAAAATGGGAGCATCAGCCTCGATGATGTCGAGAGGCCCCACCAGGCCAGACGTGGACTCGGCAACCTGCTCTTTCACTCCCTGACACGGAGCGAATTCTAAGAAGATGCTGGCGGGTGTGCCCCTCCAGGCCATGAGGCCGCATCCCGAGACACCCCTCCTCCAGGTGAAGGGGCAGGAAACACCTACTCAGAAGAGCCCAGGCTCCGCCCAGCCACCTCTCATCGTACCTGAGTGGCCAGGCTCAAGCCAGCCGCCCCTCAGTTTCCTCATCTGTGAAGTAGAGACCCAGACAAGAAAGCCACCTTCTCTGCACTGCCCTTCCTCGACATCCGGCCAGGCCTGCCCTCGAGTGTCACACAGGCAAGGCAGATGGACCCTTAGCTTTGTCCCAGAGCTGGCCACCTCGGCTGCTGACCAGGGGGACCTGGCCAACCTTGGCTGCACCCGAACTCATAGGGAGTCTGCCGCCTACTCCTCCTTAAGCGGAATCTCACAAGAAGGCGAACATAAAGAACACCCAGGAAGTCCCTTGAAGTCACAGGAGAAGCATGGGGCTTAGGAAAAAGCACAAGGGTTCGGGTCAGCATGATCTGGGGGTGAAGCGCAGCTCTGAGACCTGTGTGTGCCTGGAGGCCAGCGGCTGTCCCCGGTCCTGAGACACGGACATGACCCACCGCAGGGCACGGCCGCGAGGACGAGATGCACAAGCGCCCAGCGCCCAGGAGGTGCTCGAGAAGTGGTGGACTCCATTATTTCGCCCAGCCGAGCCCACGGCAACCTGTCCCCAGTGGGACGGAGCGCTGGCTCAGGTCTCCCTGCAAAATCTTCAGGGAAGGGAGAGGCCTCCGTGCACACAGCACACTTTTAAAAAAGAATTTGAGAGTCATAAAAAAACACAACCGCATCCCTCCAAACTGCCAAATGTGGTAGGAGTAATGCAGCAAACAAAAGGGAAAGTTCAATTCCTTTTCTTGGCTTAAGAACATGCAAATGCAAAACTCAGTGGCAAAGAAATCATCCCGGCGGCATTCCGTGTCTGCGTGTGAAATAGCCCCACGGAACCCTCTGTCTCTCCAGCCACTTAAATCATGTTTCACCCTAGGACGTGGCCAAAGGTGGGTGCCCTCCTCACATCGAAAGACTCAAAGACAATGAGGGGAGCCATTTACTGCAGTCCTTTTCTCTGGGACCAAGCAAGGAAGACCCTTAGTTTCCTTGAACTAAGCGGTCGACCTCTGCCGTTCTCCGAGAGCCACGCGCATCTGGCACCGTGCAAAGGGACCCGGCCCACTTCAGCCCAGTCTGCCAGGCAGCCTCCATAACTCAATAAACACACCGGCCCTTCAGAGCACAGAGGATCCACACTTCTGAGTCAAGTTCAAGGTGATCAAATACAAAACCCGCCATGGCCTACTTGGACACTCTCCGGGCCTATTTTTTTATGCTCCCTATTCTTTAATCCTTGACCACTGGGGGGTTTGTGGCCACTCTGTCCCCCTCGCTTTACAGGTCAGAGAGGTGAGGCGGCCCAGGGTCACTCTGTGTGCCAAGCGGGGCTGAGCACAGAGCCACATCTGCGATGCCAGCGGAGTCCCTGTGCCTACCACAGCGTGGCTTCAGCGACGTGCTCAGCCTTATCGAGGGGTGAGGAACTGCTCTAAATCTGAAAATAAACATTTTAGGGGCAAGAAGCACCAACCTTGAAACTCCAGACTAGGATAAAAGAAAAAATATTTCACCATAACCAAGAAGACTAAACACAGCTCTACAAGCACAGAAAATGGCGTGTGGACAAGCCCACTTCCCCAGCCAGAGGATGAAACTTGTTTTAATCATTTACATGTTAGTTTCTGAGCAGAGTTCCACTTCTTGCTAGTGACGTGCCACAGACCTGCAGACCTCCTAGACCGGTTTATAACCGGGGCGGGGGGCCGGTCAGGAAGGAATGCCCATATTACAGATGCTAAATCCCATGAGCCTGTCATCTTACCATTTTGCCAGAAGGGTCCATAGCTTTCTTCAAATTTTCAAAAGGAGTGTGTTACCCGAAGAAGTCCATGAGCCAGCGTCCCGGCACATTCGCTCAGGAGGGAAGATTCTGTCACTTCAGTTCCTTATAAACTGACCATCCACTCCCGTATGAGGACGCAAATGAGACCAGGAATAAAGAAAAAATAAGTCACTCCCCAAAGCAAGTCCTGCAGAGGACAAACGAGACAAATTTTAAGAGGACGTGACAGAGGAGTTGTCAGAGATTAATAATAACAATACAAATTTCAGAGGTCTCCGAAAAGGAGAGAGAATGAAAACCAGCAGCACTTGAATCGGCGGTGGAGTTCCCGCGGGGCAGAGCGGTGTCTAGGGGGCGCACTGCCACACGCCATGCCCGCGGCAGCGCCCGGCACGCACTGGGTCCTCCACCGGTATCCACAGGACGCTGAAGAAACATCCCATGCCGTTTATTCCTCACAACCTTAGGATGCAGGGATTGTAATTTCCAGCTTCACCGACCAGGCTCAAGGAAGTCATGTGACTTACCCGAAGTTACAACCAAAAAGAGGCGGAACCAGGATTGAGACCCAGATCCATGCACTGCTGTGCAAAACCCAGGTCCATCCCCCTACACCACACCTTGTCTAAAGGTCAGGGTCACTTCTCAGCAGAGAGCCCCCTGGTGTGGACCTGACTCCACAATCCCGGTGCCTCCCTTGTGGGCCATTTAATGTCTCTGGGTCTCAGCTTCCTAATCTGCACAGTGGGAGACAGGCTGCATGGCAACAACCACAGATGAGCCGTGGACGTCTCTGGGCTCACTGGGAAGGGTTGATTATGCCAGGATGGATTAGCAATGTCTACCAGGGGAGCGGACGTAGTAGTGGCAGCACGTGTGTTATTTATTTGCCATCCCAGAACTAGATGGCCTGCAGGTTCTCTCTGCCTCTGATTCTAATTATAAAAATTTAAACCCTGGGGGAGGCGGGAAGTGATGGAAAAGGAAAGAACAGACTAACATTTTCCAACACTGGCCACAGTGGAATCCAGCAAAGCCAAAGGCAGCCAACGAGTCGGTTGTGCGTGCTTTGCGCACACAGCCCTGCCACGTGGGAGGAAGTGGAACATGTCGGATCTGCAGCCTGAAGAGCCAGTAAGAAGGATGCCCCGTCCAAGCCTGCAGCAGCACACCTGTGGGTCTTGTCCAGCCCGGCCCGGGCTGTAAACACCCCTCCAATCAGTAAGTGCGCCAGCCTCATATGTCACCCCGCTGGGGTTCACACCCTGGCCTGGCCAGAGCCCCAGCAAAGAGCCTCAGCCCCCTCAGCCTCAGCGCCCTCACCTGGAAAGTCCTGCAGGACCGTCCTCACGATGAGGCATGGTGCTGCCGCTAGGTACGACCAGCCCACGGCCACCCGGCAAATAAGGGCCCACCACTACCATCACGAACGTCATCATTCCTTGAAGGTGACATATTTTCAGAAAAGAGTCTAATTTCATCTCCCTGTGTTTAAAGTATGGCCCACATGGTCCCTGTGAGCTCTCACAGGAAGGGCTCCGGAACCCAGTCCGTCCTTCCGAAGCCCCTGAGGTACCAGCCGGAGCCCCAGGAGAAACAGATGGCAGACACGAAATGGTGTGATTCGGAGCAACGGTCACAAAAGGACGGCGCTCCACGGTGTGGGCAGTGCACAGGGGGAATCACGGGAGATGGGTTTGCTCCCTCGGGTGACCAGCTGTCCCGGGTCTGCCTGGACCGCGGGGTTTCCCGGGACACGGGACTTGAGTGCCAACACAAATCCTGCGATGGTCTCCGGCAAGCCGGGCCAGCTGGTCATCCCCATTGCTACCACCAGTCCCACCCCTACACCTGAGCTGGGGTGACAGGACAGGAGCTATGCTCGAGGGACCCTGCCCGCCCACGGCAACCTTAAATCAAAATCAAAGGCCTCCATCTCCTCCTGGGTCTTCACTGGCCAAACCCCCCTGGGGGCCAGAGGGCACAGAGGCCACAGGGCCAGGTCCTGGGCACAGGAATGGAGCGATATCCTGGGATCGCGAGGGGCCCAGGACCCATCCCCGAGAAGGCTCCCCAGGACGGCCCAGGGGAACTCAGAGCTCTGAGACCTCATCCCACAGGAAGGACAGGAACCCCTCCCTCCATCTGGGATGGGAACGTAAGGGGGAGCAAGCTGGAGACTCGGGCTCCACGGACCCCCCCACGCGTGAACACATTTACTACTCCGTATTCCAACAAAGGCAGAGGAGAGCTCCGCGAAGACGCCCCTCCCCTGGCAGCAAGGTCACCCCCACAGCGTCAGGACAAGCGGACACAGCAAGCCACCACAAAAGAAAGGGGGCTTCGTGAGCTCTGCCATCACAGACCTAAGAGTGGATGCAGGATGGATGGAAAGCTCAGGAAGGGGAGGGGGGGGCAGGACATCATGCAGGTGTGGCCGGAGCCGGGCTGTGTGATCTCCCACAGACACGCGCACACCCAGCTCCACCAGGCAGGCCCTGTGCATGTGTCAGGGGCAATATCGTTGAGAAAACAAAAGCGACTTTCAATTCTGTTTTTAAATCATATTTTCCAAGATCAAAATCTTATTTCCCAAGCATGGCCACGGAAAGCTAAGGTGAAAACCACCAATAATGCCTCAATCTTCCCAACTGCGTGTTTCTAGCTCCCCTGAGTCAGGGACGTGGCGGCTGGCGCTGGGGCCAGGGCTGAGGGTCCGTTCCAGGTCCTGGGGACTGAGGTCACAGGACAGGGTCAGGGGTGAGTCCTGACGTTCTCCCAGACAGCTTCAAAGTCCCCAGCCGGGGTGAGGGTTTCTAAGAAAACTTGAGATGCTTTTCTGTCCCTTCACAGCCTGCGACACTGGGGACCCCAGATGCCCTACTGAGCAATGACATTCAGTGACATCAGGTGTCTCTGGATGGAAAGGACCCTGCCTTCAGGAAGTTGACAGATGAGCAGGGACCCAGGAGGGCGGACACAGCGGCCACGATCAAACCGGGGGTGACGACGGAGCAGGCATTTACTGGGCACGTATTCCACACCGCCGCTCTTCTGAGCCCCCCGTGTGCTACCTCCTTACCCTCAGGAGAGCTTGGGAGGTGGCGGCCATGACCCCACCTTAGAGATGCAGAAACTGAGAACCGGATCGCACCACCACTGGCCACACGGCCCAACATCAAGTGTCTGAATCCTACAACACTGGCCCAAGCTCTGAACCACACTGCCTGATGACAATGCGGCCCGTTAGGACAGGGCCGACCTGGGGAGGCGGGGTCCTTGGTGTCTCCACCCCCAGCATGGGTTTCAAAGTGCGTGTGGCGGAGGGGTGCCACCCCCAATCCTCAACACAGACTCCTCCAAGCAAACCTGTCTTGACCATGTGGGGGCTGAAATCCAGCCAGGGCTCGGCTCTCCTGGCCCAGAGAGGGGGGAGAGGGGCCCCTGCTTACCACGGGAGGAGGGGGGGAGCCGCATTAGAAGAGCCCCAAGACCTCTGCTCTCTCTGCTCTTTGCAACAACACTCTCTAACCTGAGCCTCTGGGTCCCGAAGCGCACCTGCCAACAGGACCCAGACATACTCCAGAAATACCCCTTTTATACCTTGTCCGGCGCTGGGACTCAACTAGCTCCAAAAAGCAGCAGTCCCCAGTGTGTAGCCTTGGGTGGGGCCTGAGTCAAGCAGACGAAGGCCTTCTTGAGAGCCAAGTAGCCAGGTGGCCCACCCGCCAGCCCACTCCCTCTCCTCTCCACTCCCCTTCCCCCAAAATACCCTTGACTTCACACAGGTTGTTTCAAAGTCCTTTTCCTCACATCAAAACTTTCTAATGCTAATTTTTTTCTTTATTTTATTGGCGTGATGCAATCCTCCTTTCAACAACCCAGATCTCTGAAGTCCTGAGTCATCCAGGCAGGCACAGCAGGGGGGCGATCCTGGGATCAAAGGTGTGGGGAGCCTGCTAGTGCTCTGGCCGCGAGGATTTCCTTCCAAGGCCCTGCGGGAGAGTCCCGCCACTTGGCAGGGCATCTGGGCTCCTGCGGCCCCCACCAAGTTCTTCCTCCCCACCTCCGCGCCAGGTTCTGGAGAGGCGAGGGGACCAGGGTGGGAACGCAGGCTCCCAGCTCTGCCGCAGGCCAGCCACAGCCACGGAACCTCTCAGGGCTGGACAGGATGTTAAATGAGCTACCCCGGGGCCTCTCCCAGGAATGGTGCCCCCCAGGGGACACGGAGTACTGTCTGTGGGCATTTGGGGCCATCAGAACTGTGGGGAGCATCTGGTGGGCTGAGATCAGAGATGCCCTACATCCTCCAATGCCCAGGATGGCCCCCACCACAAGGAGTGATCCAGGCCCCAATACCAATAGGGACAAAGAGGAAACATTTTTGAGATAATGTGTAAGAATGGTTTAGTGTTTCCGAAAAAGACCGAACCCTCGCTCGCTGTGCCAAGGATCCCATGGGTGACACACGAACCCATCTAGGAAAAGCGCAGACAGCTGTACCCCAAAACGTTCACATGCATGGCTTCTGGGAGGCTCGGATCACGGCAGAATTGTATGCTTCTTTTTTTTCTAAGACCACCATCCCTGTGTGATTATTTCTGTTTCAATTCACAAGTGCAGAAGCAAACTGATGGCCAAAGAAGCAAATGGCAGCCTGCTGCGGAAGAGGGAGCCCTCGCTGCAATGGGGGTCACGTCAGAAAAGACTCCAGGGGCCGGTGGCCTCCATGGCAGCAGCAGGAAGAGGGGCTGTGCCAGAGCCCTGCGGCGCAGGGCAGTGGAGCCGGAAGGCGGGCAGGGCAGGGCAGGGCGGGGTGGGCACTCCCAGTGAACCCTGGACTTCGTGCCAGGTCCTCACAGCCGGCTCTGATGGGCAGCTCCTCAAGGCCAGGCCACCTCAGGCAGGGAAGGCGAGGCTCTGAGAGGCTCAGTCCACTGTCCCAAGATTAACACGGGGCAGGCGAGAAGCAAATGTCCACCACGGCCCCTGTAGGGACAGGTCTACAAGGAGATGGCTGAACCCCCCCACCCCCAGGGCGAAACACTCTGCTCTGTCCACACACAACCTCCCTGCCTCTGCAAGGTCCTCCTCTCAGGATGGAGCCAGCCTGGCCATTTGGGGTCTTTCTGACCCTCTGCTCTCGAGCCCTGCTCACAGGACACGTGCAGACACACCCTGCAGCCAGACAGCCCGGGTTCAAACCCCAGCGCCACCATCACTAGCTGGGTAAGCAGTGATCTCAGCTTTCAGAGCCTCAGTTTGCTCATCTGGAAAATGGGGACGATAAGAGCAACCCCCCCCCCCCCAGGGGCATCGTGAGGATTAAACGAGCTCCCGTACACAAAGGGCTCAGAATGTAAGCGCTGAAAAAGCACTGGCTGCTGTCACCACTGCCTTGGCTGAGCAGGGAGCCCCACTCAAGGGGATGCCCAGAAAGGAGGCATTGGGGCACAAGGAGAAGGCCCTCGGCTCTGGGTCCAGGCCGTCCAGGTGCCGGATGCACAACCTGAAACTCGCAGGGCCTCCGTCTCCATCTATAAACTGGAACCCCAGGGGCTGGTGTGAGCATAAACGCACAAACACATCGAAGGCTCTCAGCGTGTGGGAGGAAACGTGTGGGAGGAAACGATCACTCCGGTCCTGCGGTCCCCACCCCACCCCCGACTCTGTCCTCATCCATCTGGCGCCACAGGCTGCCCCTGCTGGGATCCCCAGGCCCGCGGGCCAGTTCAAGCACTTTCATTTTCCCTACCCCCCAGCAAGCCTCAGTCACAGGACCATGACACACGGATCAACCAGAGCAACGGACAGATGTCAACAGTCACTGCTCCCCTTTCCAACAGGGCAGCCCTGCCCCACCACCAGCCCCCCGGCCCGAGACCCTACTGCAGACACGGCAGAGTGCCACCCCTGCCCACGGCCTCAGCCTGATGGCGCTACCTTCCCGAGTGCTCCAGGGCCAGGCTGAGCCTCCAGGAAGGAAGGTTCCAGAAGGGAAGCCTTGGGAGCCAAAGCTGACAGAGGAGGTTTCAGGTCCAGGGTTCGGAAAGTACCAAAGGCCTCTGACGGGAGCCCACCAGGAGCTCCAGGCTGGCGGGCTGAGCCTGGCAGCCTCACAGGAAAGACAGCAGGTCAGGAACCCTCGGGCCTGTGTCCGCCCCGAGGCCGGCCATGCACGCATGTGCCACACGGCTCCGCTGCACGCACCACCTTGTTTAGCCTGGGCAGCCCTGGAGGAGACAGCGGTGCAGGCATGGCATGCCCCTCACACGGAGTTACGCGGCGGGGGAGGGCGGAGGTCTGAACACACCTCCTCTCTTCCCCCCCTCAACGGAGGGACCTGCTGACTACTCGCTCATTTCTTCACTCACTCATCCATCCATTCAGCCCCAGACTGTCTGCTGAGAGGCCAGGCCTCAGTGTCCCCACGTGTAAACTGGGGAGAGGACCAGTATGTCACGGGGCTGTTACAGGGAGCATGACGTAACCACCTGGCAAAGGAAGGCTCACGGGTGGCTGCCGCCTTGGTCACTCCTGAGACGGACACCTGGCCTGGTGACTCAGGTCCCTGCAATCCTGAAGTTTCTCCTCAGGGGATCCCAGGCGCCCAGCTGGGGCTGGTCCCCCGTCTCTCTGCATTGTGACCAGGGCCTCCGTGGCTTGAATGGGCCCTGGGGAATCCAGCACCAACGTCACCCCGACTCCTGGCCCCCACCGCAGCCCCCACTCTGTAAGGGGTCCCGCCTCCACCTTTATCTCCTGCACCCTCCTGTGGTGCCCCCACTCAGGGAGCATGGTCCAGACGACCCAGAATGTGACCCGCGGCTCCGGCCCCTCTCTCCTGGCTTCCTTCTCCTTCTGCCCATTCCCTGGACCTCCGCCCCACCTCTGCCAGTCTCAGTCCTGGGCTTGTCTGTCTAGATGTGTGTCTCCTATAAAGTCCTTCCTGAAACCACGTGCCCCTTCAGCGGCACATCCTCCTCCCTCCAAACAGTAGGACAAAGGACAAGGCATAAACCCTGCGGAGGAAATGCGCTTGCTCAACAGTGCATCACGGTTTCTACTGTACCCTAATTTGAGGGAGCCTCAGGGTCCAAAGATGATGTCTGACTCTGCAAACACACTACCTGGGAGCACGCACTTTGGGAGCGCGGCGCCTGGGAGCACGCACTTTGGGAGCGCGGCGCCTGGGAGCACGCACTTTGGGAGCGCGGCGCCTGGGAGCACGCACTTTGGGAGCGCGGCGCCTGGGAGCACGCACTTTGGGAGCGCGGCGCCTGGGAGCACGCACTTTGGGAGCGCGGCGCCTGGGAGCACGCACTTTG
>PJEM01014339.1:0-17829 GCA_004023845.1 Helogale parvula
TCCGACCTGGGCCGGTTCACCCCTCCTTAGGCAACCTGGTGGTCCCCCGCTCCCGGGAGGTCACCATATTGATGCCGAACTTAGTGCGGACACCCGATCGGCATAGCGCACTACAGCCCAGAACTCCTGGGCTCAAGCGATCCTCCTGCCTCAGCCTCCCGAGTAGCTGGGACTACAGGCGCGCGCCACCGCGCCCGGCAAGAATATTTTTGAGATGTTTGGGGAAATTGGTCGGGTTATTCAGGGAGAGAGAATGGACTGAAAAAGCATACTTCCCATTTACAATGATGGAAAACGGGTACCTGCTACCCCAACAGTCATGCCATACGCTTTTAGAAAAGGGTATCTGGAAAAGAAGGGGTGTCCATACATACCATTTAAGGAAATGTACGTATGTAATGAACTATAAGAATCTGCATGGGAGTAACAAAAACTTGCAGGTAAGTGGTGGTTATCTCTGCAGAGGAGAGGGAGGAGGAGGGGACGAGGAAGAAAACCTAGGCTCCAACTACACGTGTTTTATTTTCTTAAACTAGCGGCTAGCCACACAGAGACGAGCTTCACCTCTCTTCTAGGTGTGCTGCACAAATTCCACTCGGTGTATAAGCCCTGGGCGCCTCACGCCTCCAACCACTTGAAAAACATGCGCTCCACTTTCACAGAGGAGGAAACTGAGGCTCAGGGGAAGCCGAGGTCTGAGCCCTGCCCAGCTTCACAGCTTTGCTCATCACTCACTGGAGGATGTTACAAGGTCATTCAGAGAACAGGATATAATTAAATAACTTTGTTTCTTTTTCCTCGAAATGGCACATTTAATGAGAAGACAGTTCTGACTATTTGATGAACGATTTCTTTCACAAAAACTAGACTACAGCAGGAAAACAACTTTCTGTCCCATAGGACACCAAGTGTAAAGGAGGACAAAAGAGACCTTAGTGACCTGGTCTCTAAAATAAACAACGGTCACCAACCTTACCTAAAAGGAACATCACGGATGAAAAGAAACGGAGCATTTGCTTTGCACACGAGTAAACAACTCAGCTGCCCTGCTGTCTCCCGCGGGCCCCCTCCCTGGCCCTCCCTCTCTCTCTGGTGAGGAGGGAGAGAGGAGGAGATTTTATGGACGACTGCAAAATAAGCCTTTCCTTAAGAACTCTTTGATCTCGATGGACTTAACAGATATACTCAGAACATTCCATCCTACAACGGCAGGAAACACTCTTTTCAAGTGCATGTGTGACATTCTCCAGAACAGACCACATATTAGGTCACAAATCAAGTCTCTGTAACAAATACAAAATGACTGAGATCATGCCATGCATCTTTTCTGACCACAATGCTATGAAACTCGAAGTCAATCACAAGACATAATTTGGAAAGACAACAAATACAAGAAGGTTAAACAACATGCTACTGAACACGAATGGGTCAACCAGGAAGTCAAAGAAATAAAATCCATAGAAACCACTGATACGAAAACACAATGGTCCAAAACCTTTGAAATGCAGCAAAAGTGGTCCTAAGAGTGAAGTGTGCGTGTGTGTGTGTGTGCACAGCAATACACACCTACTTCAAGAAGAAACCTCTCCAATCAACCACCTAACCTTTCACCTAAAGGAGCTAGAAAATCAAAACTAAAGCCAGCAGAAAAAGGGAAATAAGAAAGACTGGAGTAGAAATAAATAATATAGAAACTGAAAAAAAAAACACCAACAGAACAGATCAAGGAAACCAGGAGCCATTTCTTTGAAAAAATTAATAAAATTGATATACCGTTAGCCAGACTTACCAAAAAAGAGTAAGGACCCACATAAAATCACAAATAAGAGAGAAGAAACAGAAATACAAACAATTAAAAGAATATTATGAAAAACCATATGCCAACAAATTGGACAACCTGGAAGTAACAGATAAATTCCGAGAAGCATCTAAACTACCAAAACTAAACCAGGAAGAAACAGAAAACATAACCAGCAGACCCAGAACCAGCAAAGACACTGAATCAATAGTAAAAAACCTAAGAGTCCAGGGCCAGATGATTTCACAGGGGAATTCTACCAAACATTTAAAGAAGAGTTAATATTTATTTTTCTCAAACTATTCCAAAAAATAGAAAAGGAAGGAAAACTCCCCAATTCAATCTATGATGCCAGCATTATCCCGAGACCCAAACCAGATACAGACACCACTCAAAAAGAGAACTACAGGCTAATATCCCTTATGAACACAGATGCAAAAATTCTCAATGAGATACTAGCAAATCAAACCCAACAGTTCATGAAAAGAATTATTCACCACGATCAGATCAAGTGGGATTTATTCCTGGGTGCCAAGGTGGTTCAATATTCACAAACCAACCACCATGATCCACCACATTAATAAAAGAAAGGAGAAGAACCGTACGATCATTTCAATAGACGCAGAAAAAGTTTCTGACACAGGACAACATCCGTTCCCGATAAAAACCTTCAACAAAGTAGGTTTAGAGGGAAACACCTCAACATCATAAAGGCCATATATGAAAAACACACAGCTAATATCATCCTCAATGGGGAAAAACTGACAGCTTTTCCTCTGTAGTCAGGAAAAAGGTGGAGATGTTTACTCTCACCATTGCTACTGAACACGGTACCGGAAGTCTCAGCCTCAGCAATCAGACAACGAAAAGAAATAAAAGACACCCAAACTGGCAAGGAGAAATTCAAATTTTCACTGTTTGCAGAAGACATGATACTCTATGTAGAAACCCAAAAGAACTCCACCAAAAAATTGCCAGAACCGACACACAAATTCAGTGAAGTCGCAAGATACAAAATCCACATATAGAAATCTGCTGCATTTCTATACACCAATAATGAAGCAGCAAAAAGAGAAATTAAGGATCGATCCTATTTATAATTGCACTAAAAGCCACAAGACACCTATGAATACACCTAACCGAAGGGGTGAAAGATCTGTACACTGAAAACTACAAAACACTGATGAAAGAAACTGAAGACACAAAGAAATGTTCGATACTCAAGGAACAGAAAAATAAATATTGTTAAGATGTGTAAACTACCCAGAGCGATCTACACATTTAATACAATACCTCTCAAAATACCAACAGCAGTTTTCAGAGAGCTAGAATAAACAATCCTAACATTTGTATGGAATTACAAAAGACCCGAAATAGCCAAAGCAACCCTGAAAAAGAAAAGCAAAGCTGGAGGCATCACAATTCTGGATGTCAAGCTATCTTGCAAAGCTGTAGGGATCTAAACAGTTTGGTACTGACACAAAAACAGACATACAGATCAGTGGAACAGAACAGAAAACCCAGAAATGAACCCACAACTGTATGGTCAATTATTCTTTGACAAAGGAGGAAAGACTATTCAGTGGAAAAAAGACAGTCTCTTCAACAAATCGTACTGGGAGAATTGGACAGCGACATGCAAAAGAATGAAACTGAACCACTTTCTTACCCCATTCACAAAAATAAATTCAAAATGGATCAAAGGCCTAATGTGAGACAGGCAACCATTAAAATCGTACAGGGGAGCACAAGTAGCATCTTCTTTCTAACTAGGTCTCCAGAGGCAAGAGAAACAAAAGCAAAAATAAACCAATGGGACTTCATCAAAATAAAAAGTTTCTGCACAGTGAAGGAAACAATCAGCAAAACCAAAAGACAACCTACAGAATGGGAAAAGACAGTTGTAAATGACATATCCAATAAAGGGCTAGTATCCAGTATCTATTTTAAAAACTCCTAAAGCTCAACACTACAAAAACAAATAATCCAATTATAAAATGGGCAGAAGACACAAATAGACATTTTTTCAAAGAAGACACACAAATGGCCAACAGACACATGAAAAATGCTCACCATCACGGAAATACAAATCAAAACCACAATGACGCATCACCTTACACTGTCAGAATGGTGAAAATCAACAACACAAGAAACAACAGGTGTGGGCCACTCTCGAAAACAGTATGAAGCTTTCTCAAAAAGCTAATCCAACAATCACATTACGAGATATTTATCCAAAGAATACAAAAATACTGGTCCAAAGGGATACATGCCCCAATGTTTACTGTAGCTTTATCTACACTAGCCAGATTATGGAAGCAGCCCAAGTGTCCATTAAGTGATGAGTGGATAAAAAAGATGTGGTATATATACAATGGAATATTACTCAGCCATAAAAAAGAACGAAACCTTACCATTTGCAAGGATGTGGATAGAGCTTGAAGGTTATTATGTGAGGCGAAATACGTCAGAGAAAGACAAATACCACACGATTCCACTCATATGTGGAATTTAAGAAATAAAACAAAGGGAAAAGAAAAAAACAGACAAACCAAGAAACAGACTCTTAGCTATAGAGAATAAACTGACGGTTACCAGAGGGGAGGTGTGTCGGGGGATGGCGGAAGCAGGTGATGGTGATTAAGTGTGCACTGTTGGGACAGGCACTGAACGTTAGAAGCGTCGAATCACTAAATTATACACTTGAAACTAACATTACACTGCATGTCAACTAACTGGAATTTAAATAAAAACTTGAAAATAAAAAGCAAGATTCCTTTTTAATCAAACAAAAAAGAACTCTTTGAGCTGATGTGCATGGCAACAAAAGAACTTTAAGATCCACCTAAAACCCTGAACTCCCAGTCCTACGATTTTCTTTTTGAAGTTTATTTCTTTTGGGGCGCCTGGGTGGTTCAGCTGGTTACGTGTCTGACTTTGGCTCAGGTCATGATCTCACGGTTCATGAGTTCGAGCCCCGTGTCGGGCTCTGTGCTAACAGCTCAGAGCCTAGAACCGGCTTCAGGTTCTCTGTCTCCTTCTCTCTCTGCCCTCCCCCACTCACACTCTGTTTTTTAAAAAATGTGTAAGTTTATTTATTTAGGAGCAAGAGAGAGTGCACATGTACACATGGGGGAGAGGCAGAGAGAGAGCGAAACAGAGAATCCCAAGCAGGCTCCGTGCTGCCTGTGCAGACCCAGACACGGTGCTTGAGCTCAGGAACTGAGAGACCATGAGCCGAGCAGAAATCAGAAGTCAGATCCTTAACCGACTGAGCTACCCAGGCGCCCCTCTAGTCCTACTTTTTTTTTTTTTTTTAATATTCATTTTGACAGACAGAAAGAGACAGAGAATGAGAGGAGAGGGGCAGAGAGAAGGAGACGCAGAATCTGAAGAAGGCTCCAGGCTCCAGGCTGTCAGCCCAGAGCCTGACACAGGGCTGGAACCTATGAACGGTGAGATCATGACCTGAACTGAAGGCAGACACTTAATCCACGGAGCCACCCAGGCGCCCCTAGTCCTAGTCTTTATTCTTACCTGAAGACGACTGTAAATTCACATGCAGTTTTAAGCAGTAATACAGAAAGATCCAGTGCCCTTCTCCCAGAACCAGAGAACGCACACTGATGGCCAAGACAGCTGCCCCAGCACCAGAGCTCTGGTTAACCTCTGTTCAGTGACTGCACTTCCTCCCAGGACAGTGGGAGCGGATCCCGAGGACCAATCACAGCACGGCGTAGGTGGCTCACCCTTCTGCACCTTGGCACCACCGTAACAAGAAGTGACTGGGGAAGTTGACAGGCTCCAGTGGGACCCCCAGCTGGCGGGCAACTGTCAGGTAGAGCAGAGACATGCTGATGGGAATTCCTGTTCTGCGAATCAAAACCTAGAGGAGAAAACAAGTCCTTCAGCCTCACAGAAACGAACCATACCTTCCTTCTCATTCCTTCAAAGCAGGTCCCCACTAGGCACTCACTGTGCATCAGGAATGACACTAGGTTTGGTGGCTTAAGTGGATGAATATCTGCTTTCTTTAGATCAAGCATCTGCAACCTGCAATCCGTGGGCCAAGTCCACTGTTTGTTTCTGCACAGCCTGGGTAAGAGCTTTACCATTTTTTCAGGGATAAAGAAAGTCAAAAGAATCCTGTTTTGTGGCACATTAGAAATCACATGAAATTCAAATTTCTCTGTCCGAATATATCATTTCAGTGGATCACAGCCACACCTGTTTTTGTGACGTCTGTGCCTCCCTGCAACTACTATGGCAGAACTAAGCAGTTGGGACACAGAGCATCTGGCCCGCCCAGTCCAAATGCCTGCTTGGCCCTTTACAGAAGAAGTCTACAGACCTGTGATCTAGGCTGTTCTTTTGTTGTTGTTGTTGTTGTTTTAAGTTTCATTCATCTATTGTGAGAGAAAGAGAAAGCTGGGGGGTAGAGGGAATGAGCAGGGGAGGGGCAGAGGGAGAGGGAGACAGAGAAAATGGCCAGCAGGCTCGGCTGTCAGCAGAGATAGGCTGTTCTTCCAAAAGAATTTAAGGCCATTTCATGCAAAGTGTGTAAAACACGACAGAAAACAATTAAGGCAGCATACACAGCAACAGAAGAGATCTAAAAACAGTGCCAGGAAGGAAGCACATGAAAACTAAATACTGATTTGGCCAAAACGGCTGGCCAAGTTTCCTCCAACCCGTCTAGAGGCCGGTACAGGAAAAGGATTCAATACAGTTTAGTGTTCATAAGACACAAGCTAACCAAAGTCAGAGAAATAAATATTTCTAAATAGGAAATTATCTCAAGGGTTTTCACACAGAGGACACTATAAAGAAATAAAAATCCACAGCAATATCCTTATAGTAGAGGCAAAAGCGAGGTTCCCTGAGCATTGAGAGATGAAAAGGCCATGTATTTGCACTTCAAAACTACACAACTTGTCAAAAATGAGACTTAAAAACTACAGATGATTAGGTCTGAATACAGCCGCATCTACCTGGTGCATGTACAAGTTTAGGGCATTGTAGTAATCCATCCGGTTCCCCTTAAACTTCAGTTGGTCATAAAGGACGTAGTTCATGGCGTCCAGCACCTGGCTCTGGAGCTCTATCTCCATGATCATGGAGGATTCACCTGAAACACAGAGATCTACTCTGAGGACAGAAGCACTTGCGAGGCTGTGACCAGCATCCCGAACAACCGGCAACACGCAGGTGCGGCCCACGTCCTGGCAGCACCCAGGAGGCCTGCCACGCCAGGCTGCAGACAAGCTCACGGATTTTAAGTCTTGTACATTTCCAGGAGAGCACGTGGTCGTGCCACTAACTGCTCTCTTGGTGACGTAATGAACACACACTGCAGAATTTCTCACATTAACCTATTGCTCTGTTAGGTTTTCTCTCACGAATACAGCTGGATCCAAAGCAATTCCACACCTGCCTTGAAGGCCAAGCTGGGGTGGCGACTGTTTATGCCCCGGAGGGCTTTGCAGACAAGCTCTACGATGCCGTCGATCTGGGCCTGGATGTCTCGGAGGCTGATGTCAGAGAGAGGATTGCAGTACTGGTCAATATACACAGCACCTGGGGACGGACAGGAGATCACTGAGTAAGCGCTGTTCTTACCCCCCCCTCCCACTAGGTGGCCACGGAGCGCAGACACCCAGGGTCGTACTTGTCTGCACCGTCCCACCGGGTAAGCTTCATCCCTGGGTGCCGGACCTGCTGCTGATCCGCGTAGAAGGAGCCGTTGACACACGTTATTTTAGAAAAATAAAAATAGGGGCACCCGGGTGGCTCAGTCAGTTAAGCGTCTGACTTTAGCTCAGGTCATGATCTCACGGTTCGTGAGTTTGAGCCCCACGTTGGGCTCTGTGTTGACAGCTCAGAGCCTGGAGCCTGCTTCAGATTCTGTGTCTCCCTCTCTCTCTGCCCCTCCCCTGCTCATGCTCTCTGTCCAAAATAAATATAAAAAAATTTCAAAAATAAATAAAAATAAACCAAACTCTCACCCAAAGGTCATGGACTCAAGAAATCACGTGATGGACGGCATACTGCCATATTCGGTTACAAGGAGGAATAAAAGCCGTAGGGGAGACCTTCCTAAGAACCCTGAAAACGGCATAAGCCAGGTTCCCCTACTTAAAAAAAAAAAAATGAAAACGCTGAAAGCCCTCACAATGATATATTCCTACAAATTGTACCCCTCAAAGGTGAAACTTTGGGGATAACTGTACTTCTGAATTACGGAAACAGTGACGCTCAGGGGACCTGTAGCGAAAGACTCGTACAAAGTACACTGGAGTCTCTTGAAAATCACCACTCTGCTCTTTACTACCTCAGGTCATTTTCTTTTCTTTTTTTCTAAGTTTATCTATTTTTTTATTTAGAGAAAGAGAATCCCAAGAATGCTCTGCCCCAGCAGGGGGGAGACTGATGAAGGGCTCCACACAGGGCTCGAACCCATAAACTGTGAGATCATGACACCAGCTGGAAGTCAAGAGTCAGATGCCTAAACGACTGAGCCACCCAGGCAGCCCTGCTTTAGGTCATTTTCTAACCAGACGTCAAAGGGCTAACTTGATCATTTGGTTGTAAGGTATTTTCACTTGGGAAGCTGCAGTTATTACCTTTTTGTGTGTCATTTTAAATTCAAGTCATTTAAATTCAATTCAGGATCTTGACCCCCTACTAAACACCCCAAAGGAGCTGAAAGCGGCGAACAAGAGTCCCAGATCGCAGTCCTAATTTTGCCACTAGCCAGGGACTGGCCCTGGGCTTCCTGGGGATGGAGCTCCGTCACCTGTTGGCTGTAGGACTTCCCCAGAGCCCACTCCATCCTAAGGCTAAGATTCCTAGACTTTGTTAATAGTATCAGTTGATTCCTGTCAGTCACCAAAAATAAAAGCCCTGGAGCCAACTTCCTGCTCAACCTCTTAAAAACCTCCCCCTACCCAATGCCTACAGTACGGATTTGGATGAGTTATGGAAAATCATGTTACTTTGTATTTGAAGATGAAAAAGCAGCAACTGTCTTTATAAACAAGCCACAGTGGAGTAAACAGAAGAGTGGGGGCTCTCAACGCCAGTACACGCAGAAAATTCCAGGGTGGTCAGGATTTGATTTTAATCAACTGAAACAGATTTCTCACTTCCTTCTGGATAGGAGACTTTTACACAATCAGTAAGAATCTGCACTGGGCACCATGGAGTATGAAGTGCCCATAATAATGTTAAGGACCGGGGACACAAGAAACGCAATGTCCGCACCTGAAACAGACACCACGCATGTCTGCTGGCCAGTGCTGGTCCTGTTGTCCTCTCCCGAGGCGAGTAACCCCTGCACGTGTTGCGGAAGCCAGCAGAAACTCCACGCAAGTTAAATGTGGCCTGAACTCTCATGGGCAAGCAGGAAGGGGGGGGGGTCCCACTAATGAAGACACGAAGCCAGGAGGGAGGACAATACCAGCTGGGCAAAGGGCGTGTTCTGGAGAGTAGTGGGGAAAGTCTGGGTTACGGAAGGCATCCAAAAGCAGGCAAAGGGTTAATTAAAAAAAAAGGCCAGCAGCTGGCCGCTCGGAGGGGTGAAGAGGCCGGGTTTCAGGCTGGACCAGCACTGGGGGGTCGGCAGCCGCGAGGCTCAGGAGAGCAAGCGCTACCCAGAAAGCTGCCGTCGGGAGAGCTGGTGACAGCCCGCAAGGCAACGGTCACAGAACGGGGACACGAGCAGGGAAGCGCTGGCAGTGACCGGGCACACTGTGGGGAGCAGGGAACGAACGCACACGGACAGGCCTCTCTGTACCTCGTAACCATGATTTATGGGCGCGCTCGTGTGACTCTGTGCTTGCCCGACTTAGCAGGAACTAAAAGTTACTCCCTTCATGGCGTCCGTCCACTCGACTCCTTCCTCCGCACTTATTACGGACAAGCAGACTCACCGATGCGCAAGGACACTTCGCCTCGTTAAACACCAACCAGGGAGGTGAAGGGATTTGCTTGAGGTCACATGGAGACAAAACTGGATACATTTGTTTCTGATTTGGAAATGATGCTTGAAGCTCAGAACAGGGAATTTAACCTCATTAACTAAAATATCAGCCTCATGCTTTGAACTGATGGTGCATCTTCAGAAAGCATGGTCTTCAGCTGACAGCCAGATATTCTGGCAAAGTCTTAGCTCCAGGTCAAGCAGTTTTGCCTACCTAAGTGACCAGACCATATGATCCCACCTCCAGAAGCGCAGGCGCCCGGTCCACGTTTCCACCGCTCCGCCCTCAGGGACAGTCCCCACCACTGCTGTGAGCGACAGCTTGGCTGCCTGTCGGAAGATCACCTCTAAGATCTCACCTTCGAGATACGATTCATAGTCATCAGGCTGCTGAAGAAATGCCTTAAGGTTATTCAAAATTTTCTGTTGTCGTAGGTAGTAAAGAATTTTTTTAGCATAGTATTTCCAGGTCAGAGCTTTTCTGGAAAACACAAAACATGTCAATGAGAATCAAGACACCATAGAAACCCCCGATTACCTATTTTTTTTTTTTTAACTTCACACTAATTACAGCACGTAAAGAGTCCACCCAACAAGAAAACTACACTTGGTTCATGGCCACACAGTACTTGTTATCACAGAAGCAGACAGCACAATTTAGGACTTTGCATCTGTAACGTAACACTAAATCAGCTGTGCTGAAATCCAGGCACGCTGACCTGCTTGGCTTCTGACTGCCTAAAAGGAAATCTAAGAGAAACCTGAAAAGCTGGGGCTGCTGGTTGAGGCTCCGGAGCTAGGGATGCGGGGTCTAGAATCCCTTGCTGGCGGCTGGGCGCCCGCCTCCGGGAACACAGGCCTTGGGTGGCTGACTTTCTCTGTCATCACCGCCATGGTGATCTGCTCTGGTCTATGGGTTTTGAATATTTCTGACAGCCCTCAACTTATTTTCCAGAACGCATTTCTCCTGGAAACTCCAGCCCTGTACGTCCACGAACCGCTCACTCCACATGCCCGCTGGGAGATCTGGGGAGCTCCTTAAACGTGCCTTCCCTCCCAGAGTCACCCCCGTCTCAGGTAAACGCAAGTCTCCCTCTGATTAGGCCGCAGAGCTCGGAGCCGCCCCGGACACCTTGTTGGCCTGCTCCCGCAGTGCATCCAACCGTCCACCAGCGCCATCTGTTCTACCTTCAAAGTCTGCCGGCCGGTGAACGGTTCTCACGAGCTCAGCCCCGTCCTCACTGCGCGCCCAGCTCCCAGCCCTGCCCCTCCACAGGCTATCCTCCCCCGGGCAGCCAGTTAACGTGTGAAGTCACAGCACAACCACCCCATCCCAAATTCTCCAGGGGTTTTCCGCCTCGCTCCAAGTAAAAGCTCCAGCCCTAACCACGACCTGAAAGGTCCTCTAGACGCCTGCCCCACTGCCTCTCTGACCTGGGTTCCTGCCATCCCCCAGCTCCGCCCGGCCTCCGGCCACACCGGCTTCCCTGCTGTCCCATCATGCCCGGTGGAGCTCACTTGGGGCCTCGGTGCTCTCAGGTCCTTGACTGGAACGTTCTTTCCCTGGAGACCTGCAATCTGCACCTCACCTCCTCTCAGGTTTTCATTCAAATGTCATTTTGAGTAAGGCCTTCTTCTCCTCTCTCCACGCTTCACCCTCTTCCCTGGTTAGCATCTGTCTACAGCCCCTTCTCCTCTTCTACTGTGCTAAGTCATCTTACTAGGTTAGTGACTCCCCCACTGGAATGGGAGCCCCACAGTGCTGTTCAGCGCCATATCCTCAGTGCCTGGGAGATGTCTGGCACACAGCAGAAGCTCAATAAATACTTGCTGATGGCTGAAATGCTTCACCAGACATGCCGAATGCACACGGGGATCATGGGAAACAGGGTGACAGTGATCAGTTTATCTGCGTGATTTCAGAAATAAAGGACTCCCACTCTTCAGTTAGTAAATGAATGTCAGCGGAGCTCGGTCCCACTGGCCTTTTAACCTTTGAGTTGTAAAGTACGTCAATCTAGAAAACTGCATGAAAGGAGTATGCAGCTTAATGAATTAGGCTTGATGCATTAGTGTAAGGCAAACACGCCTGTAGCCACCGCTCAGGCCATGGAACTGTGCAGACCCCCCCGAAGCCGCCCGAGGGCCTCTGCTCCCAACTGCAGTAATCACAACCCGCACCTCCGCGCTCATCAGTGCCTCACCAAACACGCATCCCTAAACACCCTAGCCGGTCTGGAGGTCTTTCAGGTCTCTTATTCCTCAGGATCCCCCTCCATCTTTTCTTTCCCTTGCACTCTATGTGCTGAAGAAACCCGGCTGTGTGACCTGCAGTTTCACACAGTCTGGAATTTGCTGACTGCATCCACAAGGTATATTTTTACATGTTCTTCTGTCTTCTGCATTTCCTGGAAATTGGATGTAGAGGCTTGATCAGATTCAGATTCGCAGGTGGGAGTGAAATCCTTCCGTCAGGAGGTAATCACGCCGTGGCTCGCTCTTTGGCTGAGGCCAGCGGCCACTGCTCCTCAGTGCCCAGGTCTATGCATTTATTAGAGGTCGCAAAGTGGTGACATTCTAATTCCACCAGCCCTTATGAGCCAGAGCATTTCTAGAAGGAATAATTCCCTCTCATCAACTATTTGGTCCCCGCAACGGCATAATATATGGGAAAGGCAGGATAAATGCTCATGTCTTTCCTTGTATTGTTTTTCAAAATAATAATAATTTGGATCTCTATTATCCTACAGGAGTGGACAATTAGTTGTTGCTGAGCATTATTATGAACTAACGGAGCTAAACACAGTTGTGGGTTTCATCCCATTCCAGTTATTAGCCACACTACTGCTCAGATCACATCTCTGGCCAACAGAAGCTTCTCCGTGTTGGTCCTTGAACACTCACCACCTGAAGTATTGGAACCTCTCTGGACACCTGTTCCAGGCTTCCGAGACTCTCCAGCCTGACCTTCCACAATTCCTGCATCAGACCCAGAATCAGCCCTTTCCCTAACACCCTGGCTTCTTTTGATGGGAAACGGTATATTAAGACCACCACCCGGGTGCTAGGGATCATCAGTTCTACTAGGCTGGTTATTGTTTCTGGACCTTTTCAATGGATAGAAATAATAAATCTCATGTCATCATTTGTGTAGACACACACACACCCTTACGTATTTTTAACTATTTCTCAGGAATCCATACTAACACTTCTAAATCAAATGCAGAATGATACAGTTTTTAACCATCTTCTCTACTCTGTATCTATAGCTTTCTTTCTTCCCGGAATGTCCCCCTTCTCCAGGATACCAGAGGGGACTTGACAGTATCATCTAGGTACTCATCTCCTCTATCCCACCGCTCTCTCAGAAAGATACCTATACCCGGCCTCGGAATAACAAGACCGATGTATTTATCACCTTGCTGAGTAACAAAAACAGCTAAATTTATTTTGCTTAAATCCTCCAGTTCTCTGCTCAACTTTTTAAACAGCTGTACTGTATCTATACTGAAAGGGTTTGCGGCCATTACATACAATACCTTCTACCCTATAAACTGTCCTTGGACTCCATCCTACAAGTACATACGGATTTGATGCTATTAGTCCTTGCATATGTTTCTGGTTGTTTTGATTGTCTGATGCTCATTTTCTAGAACATTTCTCACGAAGGGCTCAAAAGTCCCTGCATCCTTGCGAGCTGGTAAGTTTGTCTGCAGCCTTTATACTTGGAAGTCAGTCTGGCTGGATATAAAAATCCTTGGCTGACATTTTTGATCCTTGAGCATCTTAAATATGTTACTCTTTTTTCCTCTGACACAGAGCAGTTGCTGAGAGGTCTGATGATATTCTGATTTTCTTTCCCTTGTAAGTGACTTCATCTTTTTTGCTTGGATGCCCAAAGGACTTTTCTGCCTTTTAAAATCCAGATTTACCGAAATGTTTCAGTGATGGTCACTCTGGGTCATTTTCCCAAGTACAGTGTACGTCATTTTTAATACAATGTTTCAAATCTTTATTGTAGATGTACATCTTCTTAAAGACCAAACACCACATTATAAAAGTAGGCTGTTTTTCAAATATCCAGAGATTGGTGCTTTGGCATTTTGGGAAAACTATCCTCCTTCCTTCCTGTACTTCCCATATCTGTACAACAAGCATTTGCTGGGAATGAAAACAGGGTCCTTCAAGAATACCAGTATCCTAGCATATTCACAGATGTGAGCATATTCCCTGTCATTTAAAAATAACCCTGTTTTAGGCTCAAAACATGTCAGGCCAAGGGGTGACATATCTATGACATTTACTTCTAAAAAGCCTAGAACAGTGTGCTTTTCAGTTGGCTGTGCCTATTTAGCCATTTTGCCAATATGGTAAGTCAAAAGAAGCAATTATTCTGTTATTATTACTTAACATTTCTGTGAAGAGTGAGCTAAAGATCTACATGATTCTCAGCTACTTGGATTTGCTCTTCTCTGAACGTCCTTCTCTTTTGCACATTTTCCAATTTCCTCTTAGAAATGTTAAGAATTCTATCGACTTTCTTTACAGCTTCTTTGCTCACAGGGAAGTTTATTTTTTTACTGCAAAACCCTTTGTATATATTCTTGTGCTGCTTTTGTACTACCAGTCTTGATTAAGTAGGTCTCCCTAGATTGGACACGAAGTCTATTGAATGGAGGATTTTCATTGTGGTAATTTTTAAATTTAGGTTATTTAATCTTGTGGAACTTAATTTTGCTATATGATGTTCTAATTTCCTCCAAATGAATATTCAGTTACCTCCAAGACCATTCATTAAATATGTCATCTTTCCCCCTCTGACTTTAAATATATTAGATTATCTTTTATGCTGGGACACATTTCTGAATTATTCTTTGTTACTGACGTAGCTCTCAACTTTCATTTAAACATTATATTGTTTTGATTACAGCTAGCTTTATCGTATGGCCTAGCATCTAATGATGCAAGTCTTACGCTGTGATTATTTAAAAATTGTTTTTTCTGGCTCTTCTAGTGAATTTATTGTTCCTGATATATTTTATGCCAATATTATCCAATTAAAACACACAAAAAAACTCCTGCCCCCAAACTCTTCTTGGATCTTAAATGGAATGGCACTGGGGTTATGTGTTAATTTTAGAAGAACTGACATTTTTGTGATAGTACGTCTCCCCACTCAAGGACACGCTATCTTTTAGGTTTTTCAGTAACATTCTACAGCCTGACCGCGGACACTCATTGCTAGGAGCATAGCTATGACTTAGAAATAACCGCACGAAAACCACCACCCTCCACAGAAGATGGAGAAACTGTGGTTACTCATCAATGGCAGGGTAGTTAAATAGATTGTGGTGAATACTATAAAACAATACACAGCCATTGATAAAATGCATCAACCTTGTTGTAGATTTCCACAAAGTAATGCTGAAGGAGAAGAGATACAGAAAAGTACCTATTTTATAACCACAATTTTGTGAAATAACGATCTGCTTCCATCCCCACGTATATTGACGGCACCAGCAGGGAGGGAAACAAGCTACGTGGTCACTGATAATTACGGGGGGGTGGGGGGGGAGGGAGGGTGGCAGGGAAACCAATGCAAATGGAGAAAGGAGGGGGGGAGAAACAGCACAAGCAAGGAAAAAAAACAAAGTCTGCACTCAACATCAAATCAATACCAAAACAGCCAATAAACTTGGTATATATGTTACATTTATGGGTTTTACAGTATATGCATACGTACGTAAAACAGGTCAGCTTTTATTTTTAAGGCTGCACATCGCCAACTATTAGATCATACTTTAATTCGTTTATAGATAAACCAAAATAGAAACGGAAAAATGACCTCTGTATCTGAACTCATCCAAGGCCTAGAATAGTGGCACATCTTACCTCTCTCTCCCCTACAGTTGTTCCGACAGATCTGTTTCTCCTAAATCCCTTTAAAAACAACAAGAAAAACACCTTCCGTCTTATTTATGAGACACCCCCATGATGAGCTCTCTTAAAGAAGATGCAGCTAGCATTCCTAGCTTCCATCACTGACAGTTTCCAAACGTTCTGATCAGAAAACCTTTTTCATAGGGATGTTAAACTGGAAGCCTAGGCATGCATCTTTAAGTAAACTGGAAACTAACCTTCACAGCAGAAAATATGAGGCATAAAAAATTTTAAGCAACAACCAGGAGATGACGGATTCTTCTTGATCAAGAGAGAGTACAAGGGCTCAACCAGATACCTATAACGTTCATGGCCAAAGTAAGATGATTTCTTACCCAAATTCAGAAATTATAAACAAAAAAACAAGATATTCATTAAATTAAGACATGCCTAAGAGATTAAAGAAAAAAAATTCAACCCATTAACAGACAAATTCAGGCACGGTGGATGGAGAGGTCATAAAAAAAGAAGGTAGTTTACACTACTAAGTGGCATAACAGATACAAGCTCTCAGAGCCCAGCATGCGACACACAGTTGGAACAGATACACACAAATACACACTCTCTTTTCTTTCCAAAAGGATTTCGGTAAAGAATCCTCCTCCTCCTCTTTAAATATCCATGGTCTCAGTGTATTTATATTATTTAAAGAGAATTTTCCAAAAACATAATTATAGCAAGACATGAGAGATATGGAAGCACGTGTCCCAGGGTCCCGCCACATACCAATTCCAGCAGTTAATGCTGGGCATTGTTATCAGAACAAGCAAACAAGCAAACGATCCCTGCTACAGCTGTGACTTACCTGCCTTCCATATTCAGGATACACACCAGTTCATCCTCAAAAAAAATCTCTGGTCCCTCAAGATTCTCTATGTCACTGAAACCGTTACAAGGGACCTATGAAGAAGACACATACAAACAGGCCTCAATAACAGGCAACAGTGCTCTGACTCTCCTCCACAAATCTGAGACACAAATGTGTTCCTGTTCGTGGAAATGGTGACCGCTACCCCACGCCACCTTGTACCACTCGCCAGGGGGTGGAAAGTCACATGTGCAGTAACAGTAGTTTGCTCAGACTTTCTTGTCAATGGTACATTAATTATATTTTCATAGTCTGGAATTTCTGAGAGTGAATACTCAGAGTTCTAATGTGAAGAAAAGATCGCTCTGAAACAAGGATTCGAAATATAAAGTATCATAATTCACAATAATTTGATGCAATTTATGTTGTAGTCAAGTAGGAGCAGAGACCAAGAGAGAACAGTCTAGTTCTTTGGGCAAGTAACAGACTCACTGGGCCTATCTTCCCTGCAAATTGGGGTGACGGTATCAATGAGCTTTACAAATTCTATTCATTCTCCCACTTGTTTTAACAGTAGCCAGGAAATTTCATGTCAACCTGTGTGCATGCAGAGAACACAGGAATAGAAAGGTCCTGAGCCAAAGCAATGATCCGCCCACAGAGCAATCTTCGGTATTATTCCCACTGTGTTCAAAATCTTTGACAAACTTCTAATTAGGCAGTGGTACCGGGAAAGAGGGAGCTAAGGAAAAGAACACAACAATTCATCATTATTGGACAAAGACGTGGGCTGTTAAAAATGTGCACAAAACCAGCTGGACTAGAAGCAGAGGCTGCAAACCAGTAGCCCATGACAAAGCACATCAAATACATCTTGCATCCATATACACGTGTATGCAAACAGAGTCGTATCAGGTTTTAAAATCTGGCATGAATTCTTTTGGCCAGGGCCTGGTTCATCCAGAACCTGTCCACCCTAATATCAACGAACATTTATGTATAGAAATGAATTACACTGGGGGATGTCTAGTTTTATTCTCCATGGGGGAATAAGTTCAAATTTGTCCAAGGTTCAAATTTTCCCTTTCAAAACTTGAAAAGCCTTGAAAACGCTTTGTATGTATGAGTTCCACGCCGTAATAGTAATTAAAATGAGAAAACAGGAATTAACCGGGGCGCCATGTTGGTTCAGCTGGTAGAGCATGCAACTCTTGATCTTGGGGTTGTAAATTCAAGCCTCACAGAGAGTACAGAGCTTACTTTAAAATAAAATCTTAGAGAGAGAGAGAGAGAGAGAGAGAA